>PVKB01004709.1:0-128189 GCA_004027205.1 Ctenodactylus gundi
GGGTCTCTGCTGTGATTCACCCATGGGAGCCTGCCAGAGGCTCCAAACGGCATCCCTGTCTGCCACTGACACCTCAGGCACCGTGGGGTCTGCTGGGTCGTGTGGCCCAAGAGGCAGAGCAGCCTGAACAGCAGCCGGGACCTGCTGCACCCGGCTGGGCTCAAACTTGTAATCCTCCTACGTCAGTCTCCAAGAGAGATGGGGTGCCCTGCCTGCAGCCCCAGGCCCAGCACAATTTCTTTCTCTGTGATACTTTGTAGAGAACCTAATTTTAGCCACTTGGAGCTGGAGCTTTTTCTAAAGATATGTCCCCAGGCAACTACACTGAGCTCCTAAATTTTTAAAGAAAAATAATTATGGGACTAAAGGTAATGAACTCAAAAATTCTGTCTTTCTAGCAGCTAAAAAGTATTGCTTGTTGAACCCTATGGCATGGCTCAACAACCAAACCAAATCTTGCCGAGTGTCAGGCCGCTGGAACTTCCCAGTGGCTCCTGCGTGACCGAACGCTGTGCACTCTCCTGAGTGCTGGCGGGGCCTGGCATCCTGAAGGTTTCCTCAGATGCTACCTTCCCTCTCCCCCTCCACTGGTCTCAGAAGGACATCTGTCAAGGAAGTTAGGAGCCACAGACCAAGGACAGCTCCAGGACCCATGGCTAGTGTCACGGCTGGCTGCCAGGGCCGCAGAGAAGGGCAGTGACCTGGGCTGCCAGGCGCCCTGGAAGCAGCTGGCCAGCAGCTCATGCACTCTTGACGTCCCGAGCACACGCTTGACAGACGGACAGGGACGGGATCGTGGAGCTCTGAAGTGAGACTTGGGGACAGCCAGATCCTGGTCCCGTCCTGTGCGCCCTGCACCGTGAGGGTCAGAACGCGGGCCAGTGAGGGCTTCCCTTCAGAACAAAGGGCTTTCTCCTTTTCCGAGTGCCAAGGTCAGTTTGTGGCTGGCCCTCCCTGGGACTCACACTGGACACCGTCGGGCTCCAAGGTAACACCAGCAGCACCAATGACACCTTGAAGGTCGCTGTTACACTGCAAGGGAATCCTGGACCTTTTCTAAGAGAATTTTTTTTTTAAACAAACTTCCTTTTTTCCCTTCGCAGTACCAGGAATTAAACCCTTTACCACAAGCTGCATCCCCATCCCTCCTCTATAATTTTTAATTCTGCTACAGGATCTAGTTAAGTTGCTAGTTTATGTAGGCTGGGCTTGAATCTGTGATCCTCCTGCCTCAGCATCCCAGGACACTGGGCTTAAGCCCATGCTACCAGGCCCAACTTATTTTCTACGTTTAACATGGCTGAATTCCACAGTGAGCATCCTTAACGAGCTCTGCCCTCACGTTCCTGTGTGTATGTGTGTGTGTTTCTTCATTCATTCAACGGACGGTCAGGCATCGGCCTCATCCTTAGCTCACCCACAAGAGCAGCTCTGAGTCAGAGCCAGCCAGGTCAGCAGGGCAGAGAAGGACAGGGCCACCTGTGGACGCGCCCCATGTCCTCCAGCTCCTCAGGGGCCGGGTGTCTCCAGTCTGAAGGGTGGGGAGAGGGAGGGAGAGTCAGGCGGGCATTCCGGAGGTGGTGCGGGCTTCTGCGCGTTGTCGCCTCTGCTGGGATGGGCTTTTTGGTGATCAGGCTACCTGTGAGTCCCTCGCACTCCTATGAGGGACCTCAGGAAGCTCACTGGTTCACCAAGCCAGACTTGGGCGTAACTGTTGCTTTGGTCTGCCAGAACAAGTGTGTGCTCACGTCTCCCAGGAAAGGCTTCACGCACCAAAAGGTGGGCCACCAGACACCCACACCGGCTGAGGAGGCGCTGTCGTGAGCACCACGCACCTGAGCCTGTGTGGGCAAGCAAAGAAGGGAGGGGGCTGGGTGGCAGGGGGAGAAGACGCCACGGACCCCGCTTTCTTTGTGAAAGACGGAAAGAGGGTAACTTCCTCCCTGGGAAGGGTTGCTGTAGCCGAATAATGTCCCCAACTGATGGACACAGGGCCTTCAGAGCGTACCACAGAGGGAAATGGGGTTAGGGCCTGGAAGGGCCCCGAGAGTCTCATGTATCAGAATGTTACAGATTGTCTACGGAACCATGTGCCGCTGGGAGATCGGGGCCTAGTCTGGAGGGGTGGATTACAGGCATGTAAATTGGATTACAGGCATGTAAACTGGATTACAGGCATGTAGTGGGGGCTTACCACGCCTTCCACACCTGGACCAGGAGGGGCTGGTCACTGGGATGAGACCTGGAAGGAGATATAAGCCGCTTCCTGCCTTCCTTGGAGGACTAGTTTCGACTCGCCTTGACCTGGCTTCCTGTGTGTGATGTCGTGAGCAGCCGCCTCCACCTCGGCCTCTGCCATGTACTTCCATGACTGCCGGCCACCCCTGAATGGACTGCGACCTTCTGAAACTGTGAGCTAAAATAAACCTTTCCTCCCCTAAATTTGTGGGTGTTGGGTACTGAGTCACAGCAACGGAAACGTAGCTAGGACAGTCTCTCAGGTGTCACTGGTCACTTCCGATGAGGCCCCCTGGGGTGGCCTCCTGCAGAGGAGGGGAAATCGAGGCACACACGCTGAAGCCGCAGGAGAAGCTGGAGCTGAAGCCTGGCCGGGGGTTTCCACAGGGATCACGCGGGCTTGCTGACGGCTGCTGGGAGCCACGGGAGGCAGGAAGCGGTCCCCGCCTGCCACCCAGGAGCGCTGGACCGGGCCTAGAGCACTTAGCCCCAGGCAGGGGCACCATGGCTGTGACCCTAGGACAGAAGTCCCCAAGCCCCAAGTCATCGTCCTGTACCTGTCCGAGGCCCGTTAGGAACCGGGCCTTGAAGCAGGACGTGAGACCTGGACCAGCGAGCAAAGCCTCCCCTGCTCTCAAGCCGCATCAGTTGCTCCCATGATCCCCCGCGCTCCATCTCCTGCCAGATGAGCTGGCGTTGGATTCTCACAGGTACTCAGCCCCGCTGGGAACTGCACGTGTGAGGACTCAGGATGACCGAGTGCCCGGTGACCTGCGGTGGCGCTGAGGTAGGGACGCTGGTACGGGGCAGTGGCTGCGGGCCAACACTGGGTCAGTGGCAGCACCATTGTGTTACGTATCAGAATGCAGCGATGCACACAGTACAAGACAGATGCGACACTCCGAGTCATTCTAAATCTAACTCCACCCCGCACCACAGCAAACCGTCTTTCCTGAAACTGCCCTGGGTGCTCAGGAGGTTGGAGACTTTCTCTAGGACACAGGGTGAGGGTGAGAGCTGTGGCAGGCTGGTGTGAAGAACAGAGACGGTGCTGCCCCCGACCACCTGTGAGGGCCCCTCATCCGGAGCGTGGTACCCACCCCTCAGAGACGGGGTGTCTGCTGGGCTCAACCTGCAGTGAGCTAAGGCGTGGCTCCGCCTCAGAGCACAGTCCAGTGGACCATGTGCTGGCTTGTCTTCTAAACAAGGCGGCAGTGAGGAGGAGGAGCCCAGCCTGCCCCCTGGGACACGGCATCCCGCTTCCATCCTAGGCGCAGCCAGAGCTGGTCTCACCAGAGATGCCATCATGGGCCCATGCAGGACTGCAGGTGTGTACGGAGACAGCAGAGTCCCCAGCCCAGGGCTGGCTCCGCACTCTGCAGTGGCCTGTCACGAGGGGATTTGCCTGTCCAGTGAGACACATGGACAAGGGACAACACCACGGGAGAATTTTACCTCCTCACGGGGCCCTTTCTGTGCTCCTTAGTGAGCACAGCTGAGCTGTGTCCCGGCCGCTCTGCCCAGGGGAGATGGTGCAGAAGGCGGGGTGTGAGCTCGTCTGAGGAGGCACCACACAGCAGCCTTAAGTACGAAGCCGTGGCGTGGGTAGCCACATGTCCTCTTAGCCAGTTCTGAGGGCACAGGGGAGAGCATCAGTAGATCACACATCGTGGGCCAGTCTCTGCCCTGTCCCTCCTGCTTTCCGTCCCTGTAGCCAAGGGACGGCAGTCTGCAGATGCTCGGTGGCTCGGTCAGGGCCCGTGTCCCTGCGGCTGCCCGGGTCTGCAGCCAGTGCTCCAGAGGCTGTGCCCTCTGATGGGCACTGCTGAGTACCGGGGCTAGGAGCAGGGTCCCTCTGCCGCTGGCCTCTGGAGCTCAGCACATCATTACCGAGCCTGCAAGCTGGCGCTGAAGCAACCAAGGCCCCGTCACGTGTCTATTACTTTCAGAGAGAATCCGCATCGATTTTCTAAAAACCTGCCTCATTTTATCTGGTTTTGCTTTTTAAGTCCAGCGATGATTTTTTTTCAGTTTTCTTGATCTAATCTGAGTTCCTGCTTTGCCAGGGGTGCTGTGCCTGTGACACCCAGCCTGCAGCATCAGATCAAGGGCACGCATGCAGTGCTGGCTCTCAGCATGGCGACCCTGTCTAGCGGGAGTGGCGGCCCCACGGAGGAGAGGCTGGAACCTCAGGGAGGGCAGCTATGGTGGCGATCGCGGCTCACTTCGCAGGTCACGCCACAGGCAGAACACCTTGCTTTTCCCATCCCCTCTGGGGTGGCGGGGGTGGCGGGGGAGTCGGGAGTTCACTTGTGAGAGAGAAGGCTCAGTGTCTAGGGCTGGCGTCCCACATAGATCACGATACAGACAAGGGACCCGGCATCAGTATGTCCACCTGAAACGGCAGCAGACAGGTTTTAGATGACGAAAGGTTTTTGTGGAATCACCTGACCTAAAAACTCGGTCTGCACCCCAAATCCATGGGCTCCTGTTTCTTGGCTGGCTTCCTGGCCAGAGTCCCGCTTTCCCCCCAGGGCCATCGAGGAGACCTTTGTGTCTCTCAGTTGACTGCCCACCACCCTCAAAATCATACTCCCAAAACAGTGGTGACGAAACGTCCCTATGTAAGCGTCCCTTAATGTCACGTAGCTCTTCCTAAGAAAGCCCGTTTCTGTGACCAAGGAGAAGAACCCGATGGGAACCCGAGGCATGGAGCAGGTTCGTTACACAGCCCTTCGCATCCCAAGCAACGCTGAGTTACCAACGCACTTTAACCACCAAAATGAGAAAAAAAAATCGAGAGATTAAAATTTGAGTGTCAATTATCATAAAATTCATCATTGTAATTCTTATTAAAACTCACTGTTTAGATAGGTAATGATTTCATAATATGCCAATTTGCATAAGGAGCCCGGAGATGCCTTATTATTTCCAGCCCACACAATTACAATTCCGGCTCCATACATCAGAGCTCTCAGCAATGGAAAACCACGGCGCTAATTAATAAGCCATTTACCGGCTGCAGCTAGTTAGGGTGGTCCTGCCGCTGACCCCGGGAAGACGGCCCCTCTGAAGCGCCTCTGTGTAACTACCACCGTAATGAGGAGCCAGGAGGGAATCATTAGAAGCAATTCACACAAGCCTTCATTCACACCACCTTCTGATAGCACGCTTCCCGTGCTCAGATCCGCGGTGCCACCCCGGCCGTTCGGGAAGGGCCAGGCGGGGGAGGGGAGGGGGGACCTAAGTGGTTAATTAAGTGCCATTCCAACGCCACCAGAGCCTCCCGAAAAATCCCTCTGATGTCTGCAGTGTCAAATGTCTCTCGCAGGCAAAGCCACCAGGAGCAGCAGCCATCTCGGGCTAATTACTGGGGACCACAGCAGCTGAGAGTAGTGGCCACCACACCACGCCGGAGGACCCCGCTCAGCGTGGGGCAGGGCGGTCTTTTGTGCTGCACGTCACCCGCAGGCAGACTGGAGTGATGGGACACGGGACAGGTGGCTCGGACGCGGCTCCCCAAAAGACAGTGACGGCTCCAGGCCGCAGGAGCCACGCGCACCCCACCCCTGCCGAGCTGAAGGAAACACGCGCCGGAAGTGCATCCACACAAGGTGAATCCTTTGGGTGAGTCCTTCAGGAAATCAAGGATCTGCGAGAACAAATACTGACCAAAAGCCTCGTCCTCGTCCACGGAGACCGCGTGAGGCTCCGCCTGGTGACACGCGTGCACACGCAGCCCTCAGTCGCAATGAGGTTCCAGAGACGCTTCACTCAGCAGGGATGCGGGCACCACTGGGTGTCTAAAATAACTGCATGGGACTGCCGTGACATCCCGTCTGGCCCAGCACAGGAACTGGTAGCGACATTAGCGGAAGGATGCTCTGGAAAGGTCCCTGGGGCAGGTGTTGTGGGCGACGGGGACGTGTAGGAATAAGCAGTCTCACCATAAAACACAACACATGAATAAACGCGGAATGTGGCTCTGACGACGCCCAAAGACACTGGCACGGCATCTGGCGGTCGGGATGGAGGCCTCGAGGCGTGCAAGTGACCCGTACGGTGACAGGCCTGGCAGGGAGGGCGATGTCCGGTGGGACAAGGGATTGTAGGGGACAGATCCCTACGCCTGTCCACCCTTCACTTCAGTCTGCTTACCCACGCCCTGAGCAGGTTGTTCAAAGCGTCATCCCCTCACAGACATAGCTCGGAAATTGTTAAAAACATTCCCATTTGATATGGATGAGCGTGTGGGGTCCAGAGTGCATGTGGACACGAGCTCCTGAATCCATATGTTGTGTCCAAGGACACCTTGGTCTCTGAGCTTTTTATGGAAACACACACACACACACACACACACACACACACACAAAATCGTGTGGCTCCCCTATTGAAATCGACGAGTGTGAATTTCCCAGGCAGTGCGGCCCTGACACTGATAGATTTATGTGCGTCATTAACGGTTGGGAAGTTTGGCTAACATGAGCTCAGGCATTTAATGGCAGGACTTTCATTGTAATCCCCCTCTTTTAACGCCGGCTTTTGCCACGGAGAGGAGATTCAAACTTAAAGCATCCTTTGAAGTCCAGGCAGGCGTCCCTGAGACAAAAGGCACGAATACAAAACTCAGCCCTCAATTGGGTGGCAGGGGCACCCACATCGCCCCGGGGGGCTCGAAGCTCTTGCTCATGGGAGGGACTGCTGGAGGGGTGCAGGTGTGGGCAGGCCGAATCTGTTTATGTTTTTCTTCTTCGTGGTCACTGCTACCCCAGGTAGCTGCATACCTCCCCGGAGCTGTGGAGGGTCCCTGGGACACTCCTCACCTGGCTGTGGTGCCATCTGCATGGAAAGGTGGAGGAGACACAGCTAACATCTGTATCTGGACACACGCTCAGTTCAGAATGATGTCCCTCACCAGAAGAGGCCACTGTATTTCACGCGTCCTAACTCAGGGGACCACAGAGGGTCCCTCCTGGGCCACACTGCCTGGTACACAGAGACGGACCAAACGCCCCAGCCCTTGGAGGAAGGGCTCACGAGCGTCACCTCAGGAAGTAGACAGCAGTGACTTGCCACAGCACCAAGGCAGCCAGGAAAGAAGCAGGAGAAGCTCCAGGATGGCGGCAGCTCGTGTAAATAATTTTAATTAAGAAAATCCCCAAACTAATGGAACCCTTAAGCCAAGTGTCTTTGGAGGAATACTGCTCACAATTTAAAAGTTAAGCCCTGTTTTGCTTCAAAAGCCAAATACAATATTCACACATGAAGCGTTCCGTCATGATCCAAGCCCACCATTCCCCCGTTTGTGGTTCAGATTTTATTGTCAGGTTTCCTGGGTCTTGGGGGCCAAGACTCTCCTAGGTCAGAGCACCCTCAGCTTTACGCAAGTGCTTTGGGCGTTCTTTCCCAGTATGCACAGGGTGCTCTTCTGAGTACTTTCTTTCTATGACATTGGAAGTATAGCATCATGTATATAATCAATTAGGAAATTCAGAGCAAAGTTAAGGGGTACCGAGGACTCTCTTTATTTACTGAAAGTTTTATGACTTGGACTGGAAAAGATCAGCTTAATAACAAACACATTCTATTTTAAACAGTCATTGGTCATCACGTCTGTTTCTATCAAACCGACATAAAGGAGACATGACTTTTTAAAAATCTTTCCAACAGTACTTTTCTGTGGAGTCTATTTCCGAGGCCCAGAAAGGAAATTCAAGGTCGGTTCTGGTGAGGACCCAGGGAAACTGTACAAAGTTAAACCGGCTCTGACTTCCTCAGGAACAGAGTTCTGACCTGGCCCACGCGTGGAAGCAGTGAGCTGAGACGTGCATTCAGAGCCAAGGAAGTTTGGGCTGGGGCCCGGTGGCCCAGGCCTGGCACGCCAGTCCTCTGGAAGGCTGAGGCAGGAGGATCGCTAGCTTGCATAATAATCAGTATCTGCCCTTTCCCTCTTTACCTCCACCTGGTGAAAGCCACTGGACATTTTAAAGCTACTTAATATTTATCTCTAGGCAAGTTCGTGTTGAAAGATGTCGTTCTGTGAAATCTGAGGTTTGGGTTACAGCAGTAAGCAAACCAGTGAACCGCAGCAGCCGGGCCTTACATGGCCAGGCCACAGCCGCCCTGCACCGCAGCCTCCGGGACTCGGGCTCCCAGCTCCCGCCGGACCCCGCTGCTGCCGGCAGAGGCTGAGGCCACCGGAAGCGTCTTCAGACGGGGCGGGGTCCGCTGTCCTCTGGGTGCAGACAGACTTCAAAAAGTCGCAATTAAACTGGAGCTGGGGAGCTTACGGGCGACATTAAGTGTCATTAAGCGATTGCGACGCCGGCGTGGGAGCATGCCTTCCCACGGCGGCGGCCCGCCCACCGGCCGGTTTCAGGCTATCTGGCGCATACCGGCACTTGTCGGGTATTTGCCTACGGAGGGACTGCGCGTGTCGTCTTCACAAAGACATCAGTGCGGCCAAAACCCAGGGCTCTGATGCCCCAGGACGCGCCATCCTCAGCCTCTTCCCCGGAAAGGGGCCGCGCCGTCTGCGCCCTTACCCGCGCTGTCTGTGCCACACGGACGCAGGCTCCTGCCGGGCAGCCCACTGCTGACATCGCCGAGCTGCTGATCGCTCGTTTTCAGTCTGTGCCCGGCGGCGGCAGGGCACGCCAGCGCCCCGCAGGGAGCGGCGGACCGCAGAGGGCAGCGCGTCAGGCCGCCACCACCTTGCGGTGGTTTTGCGATAAGCGGGCGGCTGCGGCGGCGCGTGAGCCGGCGTGCAGGGCTGCGTCTGCTCTCTGCAGCGCTCCTGCCAGAAGTCACGGCACAGGACACGGGCGCCCCGGGGATCGCTGGCCGGTCCCGGCGGCCAGGGCAGGGACACTTCATCAGGGCAGCGCAGGGACCTCGCAGAAGGGCCTGGAGGACCCCGCGAGGCGGGAGCTTGAGCCGGGAAGCCGCATTCTGCCTGCGGGATTTTCTCATGGGTGCTCCGGGTCACCTCCATTACGGAAGCCGCCTAGACACGTGACTCGGTAGCTGTTTCCAGAAAGGCAGAAGGAGACTCACCTACAAGCTGGCTGAGGCAGGAGGCTGTGCTCCTTACGGACCAGTGTATCTGTGCTGGGCCTGGTGGTGCAGGCCTGTTGTGCCAGCACTCTGGGAGGCTGGGGCAGAGGGACTGCCAGTCCCAGCCCAGCCTGGGCCACTTCACAACTTAGTGAGACCATGTCGCAAATAGAAATTTAAAAAACAAACAGGCTTGGGATGTATCTCACAGGAAGGCCCTTGGCTCGATTTCCAGTACCCTCCCCCCCACACACACACACAAAACCTGGGAAAACGCGTACTAAAAATACATTGCCATGACAACCCACAGCAAGGTCCAGGGCGGGGCATCTCTCCCGACGCCCCTGCCCGAGACCCCTACCTCGCTTTCTCGGCCTGCAGCTCTCAAGGCCTCATCACCGAGCTGTTTTCATTGAAGACTTGCTGTTTTTATGAAGGTAGCCAAAGTCAAGCTAGTTCAGTTGTACTAGCTTGAGTGGGCGTTTTTATTTTATCTCACTTTTTTAGAATTAGTATTCTATGCGTGCACCCTTAATGAGATGAAAATTAGAGTTTGCACATTGAATGCTGCATTTCATGCCCGCCACGCTTGAGGGGTTTCGGAGAATAAACGCCGGTATCAATGGGCCTCCAGGAAGAGCGTCCTCAGAAGGGCCTGGAATTTGTTTCCAGTGCTCCGTGGTGTTGGCAGACGGGCGGAGGAGTGGCTGGGTCAGGGCAAGGGCCTCCTCGTCACCCTCCAAATGCTCACCCCTCCCCGGACGGGGCTTGGACGGACGTCTGTACGTGGAGTCCGGGTCTTCCTCCAAGAGGCCCTTTGCTCAGCCTGCTAATAACCTGGCTCTCACTAAAGCAAATCTTTCACCCCTCATTGCCGGCATAGCCCCGTGGAACCCATAGTGATTTTTCCGGGAAGATCCGGGTCCGGCAGTGGCCTCCGCCTCGCCACTGGCCTGGCAGCTTGAAGCAGGCCCTGCGAGAGTCGAGATGAAATCGTGCTGGTGTGTCCGCACGTCCTGGTGAGGAGCAAGCCCGGATCTTGTCAGTGTGGGACGAAGGCAACCCCCCAGAGGGGCATTTTCCTCCTCGTGGACGTCTGTGCCAGCTGTTCAAGGGAAAGAAGGGAGGGACGCAGCTGGATTTTAGGGCGCAAGGCAGGGTGCTGGAAGGCGCAGAAGGCCACCGGCCACAGTCTCAGTTCCAGGGGACGCTCTGCCCACTGGGATCTAGGATGCTGAGGAGGAACAGAAAATGCCGAGCTATTTTCAGGACTGCAGGCTCATGCCCAGGGGCTCTGGAGAGCTCCCAGGACCCTCGAACCCACTCCAAGCAGGTTTCCGAGCTGAGAAAATGGAAAAGGCCATTTTTAAGCATTTTAAGACTCATTTCTAATTCCTCATCAGTACCCAAAATAATAAAGATAAGAGCACCTCCCTGTGTGGAGGACGTGGAGGCGGGGAGAGGTGGGGTCTTCCTTTAATCGTCCTCCACTGGCGGGGCTCATTGCTGTGAGGAGCAGCGCTGCCCCAGCCCGGTGGTGACAGCCCGAGGGATGGGGGGCAGGGGACAGCAGTGTGTCAGGGACAGTGTGAGCTATGGGCCCATCTGGTGGTAGCACTGGGCACTGTGGTCAGCACTCGCGGATGCATTCCCGCGATGCCAGGCACTCTCCTGCTGTCACGTGGTAAGGAGGAAGTCATTACTGGTAAGTGTGGAAGAGCTGACCAGATAGGATAAAAATAAAGATCAAGACGGCCTGGACTCACTCTGAACTCTGGGCTGGCCTTGAGCTCACTGCAATCCGCCTGCCTCAGCCTCCTGAGTGCTGGGATTTCAAGTGTATGCTACCATGTCCAGCTCTGAACACAACTAATGTTTTCAGAACCACTGTTCTAAGTCCCAGTGTCCCACCAGGCGCGGCTGAGCGAGTTGGGGTTCAGTAGAGACGTGAACTTGATGTGGAACTCTGGGTCTTTGTGTGACCGGTGTTTCCCTCTTCAGGTGCACGTGTGAGGTGAACGTGGCCAAGAGAGGCAGCACAGCCGGGGTCGGTGGGCAGGCGAAATGCCGCTGACTGGGTCCTAGGGTCAGGGAGAGACGGGAAGGGAAGCAGAAGCAATGACAGGATCCCACCCGCACGGCGAGCAGGTCCCCAACGAGCGCAAGCGTTAGGGATCGCAAGCATGTACTAATAACAGTAGTATCAGTGAAGGGGGAGAGGGCCATGCCTCCTCAGGAGCCCGACTCCCACCACGCAGGCGGGCCACGCACGGGTGCCTGCAGTCCCATGGCTCCGCCCACAGAGAAGTCACGGCCCAGAGAGAACAGTGAATTCTGTCGGTTTGAGTTTTTAATTAATTTACTAACAAATATCTGACAGGCATGAGCCCCTCGTGCCCCACAGGCTGTGGGATGGTGGGCCTATCTCCCCCGGAAGAGACCAAAGTCGTGTGGCCAACACACACAGAGGCACGCGTGTATGCCGACCCTGGGCACCTTGCAGAGGACATCACACGGGAAGACAGGGAAGTACGTCTGAGTTGGGGATCAGGACGGTCTTTGTGTTGCTTTTGCCCTTCCATACGCCCCACTTCCCAGCAGGACAGATCCTTAGCCCTGGCCCAGGAAAAGCAGTGCCCGGGCACTGTTTGTCAAGGACGTTTCTGTGGGTGCAGTCTGGGAGTCGTGGTCGGAAGGGCTGGCAAGCCCTGCACAGATGCCACGCTGGGGTTGGTGAGCAGCTGCAGCTGAGGTGGGCAGCGCGAAGGGGCTGCCCCCCACAAAGGCACAGAGCTCACTAGGGAAACTTTGGGGTGTGCAGGAAGTCATCTCAAAAGCCTGGGGCCAGTCCAGAAGTCCCACATGGTACGGAGGGAGGTGGGCTGAGTGTGCAGGCCTGGCTGATGAGCTGAGACTCTGCAGTGAGAGCCCCTGCGGAGCCCCGGAAGGGCACGGCGCCAGCAGGCAGTGGCCGACAAGGCTCTCAGAACAGCACTTTCCCTCTGCCACCCAGATTCCACTGAGGCATTTTCTTTTCTTTTCTGAGCAGACTCCCAGGCGTTTATTAAGGTATTGAATCCTGTAAGGGATGATGGCTGCCATCTTCCAAATCAAATGGAAAATTTCAAAGCCGAACGACAATGGTAAATACGATGCGAACGACCCTGCTTGTCTTAAATGTGAGCAAGTCCATGTGGAGGCAAAAATTAACACACTTGGCCCCGTCTGGGCGTGCGCTGTTAATCCCTTTCCTTCTGTGGAGGCGAGTTCTCCTTGACTCTTTCTCTCTTCCTCTCCTGCCGTCCGCTTTGGCTCTAGAGAAAAACCGTGTTCGAAGGGAGGCACCTATATCCTAGGTCTTCCAGAGCACCCGTGAAACATCGGCCAGAGGGTCCCCTGGTGCCCCTGTGACCCAGCCCCACCTCAGGTGAGCCGGACCCCAGGCTGGACACCCACTCCCGTGTCACGAAGCGTACTGAGGACTTGCTGCTTTGGAGGCCGGCAGCGAGGCTGGATTTCTGCTCAAGAAACCATTGTCCAAACACACAGAAACCCAAGTCACCGGTGAGTGCTTGCCCTGCACGCAGGAAGATAAATGCAGCTTTAAAACAATGTGACTGTGAACGTCTTGAGCCTTGCTGAAGAACTCGACGGTCTATGATACTCAAGGAGGGCTCTAAGCAGGCCGCGGGGACAAGGGGACGGCCTCCAATCTTAAGCAGAGCTGCGGGTGCTCCGGAGGCATCTGTGAGCGTCCCCAGGGGCCTGCGCCCCGGCAAGTTCGTGCCTAGAGCTCGTGGGGGGAACCTGCTTAGCTGGGACACCCTCAGTGTCTCGTCTAGCCCAGCAGAAAGACTCCTAATCCCGTTCCTCTCTCAGCCACTCTGGGAGGAGTCAGCTGCCGAGAGGAGCTTTGCGAGGCTTTGGAGCCAAGTCCCCGTGCCTGCTGAAATGGCTGCGCGGCAAGTTTTGCAAAGAGCAACCTGGGAAGATTCACAGGGCACTTAGCGGCTGTTACTTAATCACAAGGTGCGGAGTGTGTGAGTCAGTAATCCCATTCAAGTCATATAATGAAGGCGGTAATGACGATGCGGACCCCGTTTTGCCGACCTGGCCTCGTCTAACCTGCATGTGATTTCGAGCAGCATTTCCCAGAGTCTGTGGTTCTGTGGGACGTAGCTTGCTGGAGGACTGGAGACAGCGCCCGCCTGGAGCCAGCCGCGTGACGTCCGGTCAAGAGGCTCGGTCCGCTCCCCACTCCACCTCCTTATCTGCGAAGCAATACTTCTAGTAACGGCCCAGATCCCACGGATGGCATGTGCTTCTCTCCCCACGTGGAAACAATGATTCTGGGAGAGGGGAAAAAAATCACTTAAAAATCACTCGGGCCAGTATGCAAAATCCCAGCAAATTAAGAAAGAAATGTCCCGTGGTTGAGGCAAGATGGGATCTCCCTTGCGTGTTGGTTTCCTGGCCCCACTACCTTGCCCACCCAAATCTCAGAACACCAGGGTTCATCACCGGAGCACAGAAAGGTAACCAGGAGCCAGGATTTGGGAGCCAGAAGGCCTGTCCCCTGGAAAGGCCACCCGCTGGGCCGCATGCTGACAGGTGCCGGCCTCACCTGGAGTTAACGGAGCACTTGGCAGGGCCCAGCTGTGTTTCTGTAGACAGCACGGAGCGGAGGAGCCCTCGGGAGGCAGCCCCTTTCAGGGAGCGAGGAGGGAGGAGCATGTGTTTGCGTCAGGCAGCCAGCTCCAATTTACACTGCTGACAGTAGAATTAAATAATTTCCTAGAACTTTTTTTTTAATAGACAAAGCAAAACCAAGTAATCAGTAATAAACCTGTGCTGTGACGGTTCCAAGAACTGTCTGTATTTACAGAAACACCGTGATGGGATTTTTTCTCTTGTCCTTACTTTTTTATTTTTTATTTTCATTTTGCAGATACGCAGCAATAAATCATCCGGAACAGCTTCACTCGTCACCTCCAAAGATGAAGGCGGCGGGCGTTCCAGACTTTCTGGTCTCAGAAATGATGTCACCACGCTGTCCCTTGCTCTGGGACAGGAGAGGCACCTGCTCAGCTTCCCCGGGCAGCACCCCGCCCCTGGACCTGGCCATCGCTGAGAGCCAGCCGCCTGGTGGGGCCTGCCAGACCTCCGAAGAAGGCCAGGGTGGCCGGCGGCATCTCGGACGGTCCCTTCCCCTCCGGCCTCTCCCTGTGCTTTGAGTTAGAGCAGTCCAGGGCTGGATCCAAGTCCTTTCGGGGAGGCAGGCTGGATGCTCAGGTGCGGCGGAGCTGCCCTGGGCCTGGTTCCCAGCGTGCTCCGTGCTCGCTCACGCCGTGGGCTCACCTTCCAGTTGCTGCCCTTTGTGCTCTGGTTTCCCATGTTCAGCTTGCCCAGGGCGGGAGGGGGCTCCGGGCAACTGGGCAGCGGAGGGAGCCGGCCAGGAAGCCTTGTGGCCCGCATCCTCCATCCTCCTGCGGGGACCCGGGGCAGGCGCAGGGGCAGCCCGGCCCCGATCGATCCTCGCAGCTGGAGAATGAGGGAAGGAAATAAAAGTTTGACAGGAATTTATAAATGCAGCATGGGTTAAGAATATCATCATTCCTAATACCATTAAATCTATTTCAATAAACAAAAACATGCCTTACGTCTTCCCGGAATTCTTTGTGAAAGGAAAGCGCACTGTGAAAAATAAAGTGTTATTGCAAACACAGTTAAAATCTGCAGTCGGGTTTGAATAAACAAATTAAATTGCCATGGAATCCGGCGTGCCTCTGAGCCATTTCCTGACAAACAGTCATCTTATTTACACGCTTCACAATACCCCACCACGGACGTGGGGGGGGGGGAATAAGGAGAAAAATAATTAGCATATTAATCTTTTTTATGCCGCCATCTTTCAGATTCAGAAGACCATGGTGTAATTTAAATCTAAACGCTTTCCTGGCATTAGAATTCATTTTAGATGGGTCAATTGTCCCATAATAAAGGGATAGGAGGTGTACTTCATGCGGGAGATTTATGTCTGCCATTTGTTCATATTCACGTGTTACTCAATACCCTCAATTCAAATGGTGATGGCTGCTCATATCAGCCGGGCGGCAGCCACACAGATCACTAACCGGGAGCAATGAATTTCATTTGCGGGACAAAAAATACGGCGAAATTAACTCCAACAGTTTATTGATTTTTGCTTAACAGAAGCCAGTATAACAGCTCTATTGCCCTCATAATGATTAGTGACAAAAGTTTAATTAAGCAATTATGAAGCCAATAATAGAGTTGTCTGGCGCGCGCGCGTCTCCAGCCCGCTCAGGACTTATCTCCTCCCTGCACATCACAGCAGCTGGGCTGGGCGGCGGGAGATTAATGCCGGGGACGCAGATGCCTCCTTTAACTCCGCTCGGCGACGTCGTTTGAATGGGGACGGGAACACACTCCCCTTTATCAAATTACAAGTCCGCTTTTCATGAATATGTAGTTTAAAAAAAAAGGGAAGAAGAAACCCTAGTTGTGGCTTCAAGGTGTAATTATAAAGACGTACAACAAAAAATGACACACAATTCTGTCTTCGTAATCCCTGCTAGGACATATGCATGATAATGCCGGGCTGAATAAAGACTTAACAACGTTCTAAGAGGCTTTGCCATTGTCCCGCTATCCGAACAACTGGCAGCCTTCTCCAAATGTCGCCCGCGATACGGTCTGACCTCGCAGCTCTGTTTTTCTCCCTCTTAAATGTATTGTTTCAAGCTCATTGTCTTGTTATTTGTCCCTAATGCCATTAAACCCCGGCTTATCTGTTGGTAAGAATTCCCCCATTTATTATGTATGCCTCGATATGTTAATGTAAAATTTCGAGCTCCTTCCAGACATTAAGCATGTCATGAATTATGCGCCAAGTTCCCCGGAACCAGCAAACCCGGAGCCTGGCAGGCTTCCGGGCTCCCGACGCGCTCGGGCCGTGCGGTTCCACGGGCAGCACCTCGCAGGAATGTCCCCGCCCTGGCTTGCAGATGCCTTCAGTCTGGTCACCAGCCAGCAGCCACCAGCCAGCAGCGGCCGGTTCCTCCTGCCCCTCGCCGGCACCCCGCGCTCACCAGTGTTTCCTGCTCTTCCTCCCTCTCCACAGAAACGAGAGGCCACCGTGCCACACCGGGCCATCCCTCCTGGAAAGCCCTGCCCCGTCTCTCTCGCACCCAGGGACGCTTGCTGTAGGAAAGAGTGTATCAGTAAAACCAGCATCAAACATGCTCCGTGACGAAGGCACGATGGGGCTGGATATCCTGTCCCCAGCCTCGCAGGTGACACCCGAGCCGCCGCAACGTAAATCCCATCCACAGCCCCGAGTGGGGCTCGTCACTAATAAAACCCTATCCAAACGATGGCGGTTTATTTTATATAAACCCCTTGGAAATACATTTGTCTTTTCGGAACTGCTGGGAACAGCTGCTCGCGTGTCACCGGAGGCAGCTGAGGGCCGACATAGGGGTCTCCGGGCAACCGTGAGACCCCGGCAGCCTGGATCATCGCGGACGACCTGCGTCCATGAGGGATGCTCAGGTCTCAGTCCTCTCACAGCACCGCAGCGACAGTCACGTGCCTGCAGTCCAGTCCCGCCAGTCCTCGGGCCCACGGGCACCGTGGAGGGTGCACAGAGCCTGCCGAGGTGAGCCGGGCCCCTCCCCCTGGAAAGGACCGAGGCTTGGCCAGAGCCCTCTCCCAATAGGCAGAGCGTGGCTTCTGGCAGGGAGCAGTGATTCAGATTACCCTGGAGGCTGCGACCTCCACCGAGGTGCGGCCTGGAAGGAAAGCTTCTACCGGGCAGTGGCAGGCTCCAGCCAGTGGTGGCCACGGTGGCAGCCGGCCCCCTGGCCTGGCTGTTAGTGGCTGCCTGTGGAGCAATAGCGGATGGCAAGGGCGCCTACTTACACCTCCCCAAAGTTAACGGGGTGCTGTCCACATTGGGTCAGGGCCGCTCCTGCCGGGGGGGCCACCTTCATCCAGAGAGGACACTTTCTATGTGGCCTGCGTGGGGGGCAGTCAGGGGGAGACGCGGCTGGCCTGAGACATGTCTCATTCCCGCCCTCCTCCTGGTATTCACGGGGAAAGATCCCTCAGATCTCATTCCAGTGCTCCTCGAACGTCTCCGGGCTGGCCCTGTGTCCCGTCTCCTGGGCCCAGGCACCCCAAGGCTTCATTTACGAGGTGGCTCGTGACTCGGGATGGCCTGCACCCAAGCCGGCAGCCTGCAAAGGACTGAGAGACAATCACAGGATGTTAGGAAGAAGCGCTGCTCCTCCGTGCGGCTTGTCGCTGGGGTTTTCAAACACTGCCCACACGCCCGCTCCTTTGGAAGGCCCGCAGCATCTTTCTCAGAGGAAAGAAGAACAGAACTGCCCCCTTGCAGGGGACACGGAGGAGTCCCCCGGGGGAAAGTTCACGGTAGTGAGACACACCGATGCATCTGAGTGAGCTTGCAAATGCAGCCCCGTCCAGACGACTGTGGCTCCGCTTTTTTTACCTTTGTCAGAAATCTGAATATTGAGAAAGATCGTTAAATGTCTGAGGGTCCCGCAGCTTCCAACTGCTTGCTCCAGTCACTGAAAGACAGATTAACACCTGAGCCACCCCCACCCCGCCAGGTCCGATCTACTAGGAGGGACAACAGAGACTCAATCTTCCAGGCCTGCAGGCAAATAGAACTTTCCATCCATCCTGCAGGGACCGTGAGTCTGGACGGCCCGGGCTTTCCGTGAGGCGTGTTTGCACGGAACCACCGAGTCGCTCCGGCTAGAATACATTTTTAACCATTTGATAATCAGCTCAGCTCTTCCCTGTGACAAGTTGTGAATTATTAAAATGCAGAATGTCAGCTTAATTATTCCTTAAGAGGCCCAACAACAGTTTACTTGTTCGCAAGGCACGAAATGATGTAAGTCATTAAGTAAAAGATCTCATGTGAACTCAATATTTGGACAAGGCAGGAAAGGCCCCGCAGCCACCGCCCCAGTGGGGCTGCTGTACCCCCGGGCCACATCCAGGAGCGCGCAGGGGAGGGCAGCAGCACTGCCCACGCGATGCCCCGTGGGCACACTTGAGCCCGGCTTGGAGCCTGGGGAACGCTGCAATTAAAAACCCACAGGAGTGTATCTCAAACAGGATCTGCCGGTCAAGTGTGAAAATTGTCCTTTCTTCCGCAGGAGCCTGCCTGCCTCCAAGTTAGACCGTAAACACCTTGCAGTCCTCACCTTCCGGAGCTGAAATTAGCAATGCATTCCGGGTGTGGGCAAGCCATGTCCCATGCTATGTCCCTGCCAGCCACATCCCCGGGCCCCGCCCTCCCGCATCTCTTTACATGCATTACATGTGTCTGTCCGTGAGGTGTTGCCGCTGCTGCTGATGTCAGGGGACGACTAATGGCGATTTGCCCTTTCTAGCCAAGAGTTCCGCCATGTCGAGCGCCGACAGCTCCGGCTTTCGGGCATCCAGCCCGTGGCATCATTAGACAGCAGGGCAGCGCTCGCCTTTTGCATATGCGCCGAAGGAGGCTCGGCGCGGATGGAATGCTAAGAGAAGCTTCAAATCTGCAAATTCAATGTCAGGTGTCCCTGCTTGTCCCACACTGGGCACAACTGGCTGAGGAACCGGCAGGCAGAAAGGGACAGAGTGACACGAGCCCAGGCGCCGGCCCTGCGCTTTGCTCTTCCCCGCTGACGGTGGACAGGGCCCACGAGAAACCGGCCTGTTTGCCAAGAGGCCCCGTGCCGCGCCTCCTGCGCCGGGGCGACTTCCCACTCCCCAGAACTCGCCGTGATTACATTTTTAGGGGCTCCCGCTTTCCCGCAGCTGATCCTCGTCTAGTTAGGCAGCCGTAATGACACTTCAGTCATCCTGGGCTTTCAAGCCGAGTCCTTCCACGGTGAACAGAGAGTTGACATTTCCTGACATTTTCCCAACTAATTACAGGACAAATAATTAAGCATGTTCTCGTATGTAACAAATGAAGGCGCCAGCCGTCTGTCAGGGCCCGTGATTGATGACATTCCGGGAGACTTTATCTGATGGGTCCTGCCACGCGGCGGAGGGGAAGCAAATTTATTAGAATGAACAATGCAAATTCTGAGTCACCTCCTCCAGTTACGCGCCCAGGCGATGCCCATGTCAAGGTGAATATGACGATGAAAGCAAAATATTTGCATTTTGTGGAGCAGGTTGAAGGGGGAATCAGAGCAGGCAGATGACAGGCCTAATTATTTTGGCGCATACAGGCGAGGACAGCTGTTTCTGGTGTCCTGAACAAGGCTGTCACACAGGTAACTAAATAGGTCTGCATATAAGTCTGTATCCAACCCTGTACTGAGATGTCTGCCACTAATGACCAACGCTAATGTTACTGCCATCCCTGAAAACCAGAAGACGTGTCACGGCGCACCTTCTGGATGGCAGTCAACATTTCGCTACATAATTACTTGTTAGTGAATTAATTCCTATCTGTCAGTATCTATGCCGGTGTCATTTTTAGGCCATTACAAAATTATGCTGTCTCTATAGCAACTGCAGGCACAGTTAAAAGAGTTCAGACACTCGGGGAAAGTGCCTAGTTAGGCAGGAGATAATAACGTAAGACCCCGGACCGGAGGATCCTGTCTCCCCTCCTAATTTCCCTTATTTGGAGACCCGTTTTGATCAGTGGGAGTTAAACAATGATTCCAGGTTCTTGCCGCCCCACCAGCACTCCTCCCCCCCTTTCAATGCGTGATTAATATTTCTCATCATTAGATCCCCAGTCCTCAGGACCATCTCCCCGAAAGGAGTCCACCTCCTGTCAAGTCAATTAATTGGGTGCTTAAAAGTGACAAGCCCCGCGCCACCATCCAGCAGCAGCCGGCGAGAGCCCCTCTGCAGATGCGCGCCCCGCGTCCCAGCCACCCCCACCCCAGCTGGGCTTTATTGACAATGAATTTCCACGGAGTCTGTATTCAGATCCGCCCCGTCCCCGTCCCCTCCGCAGCCCTTTGTGAGCCCGGCCGGATCTCTGTGCGCTTAGCGTTTCTGGATGCCACCACGTTAGTCAAATCGCCCCTTGCCGCATTCAAATCAAGACCTGCAGGACTCAGAGGCGCTGGGCACTAAGAGCCCCCGGCAAGCTTTGGACCTGAGCGCCCCTGGAGAAGCAGTGCACCCTAGGATGAATGAGCCAGGGGCGGGGAGGCTGGCGAGGGGAGAGGGGCCCAGTGGCTAGGTCTGCAGAAATATTAAAATAAAACACAAGCACACTTTGATTTTTAAAATCACTTTGATTTTTAAAAGTAGACAATGTCAGGTACCCTAGAGGGGCAGGACCCTCTTAGTTGATGACAATGCCAGCACCGTGGAGACGAACGGCTCTGTGAGCCGCCCACGTAAACTGCTCGCCGTGGTCTGCAACTCAAAGGCACTCGGCGCCTTGCAAATATTTTCCCCGTGAATCTGAAACGATGTGTGGCAGGAATCGGGCTCGCCGTGGCAACTCGGGGCTCCCACAAGTCAGGGAAAGGGTTACGACGAAGACAAGAGAAGAATTTGGAAATTTAAGAGATGCAAGGGAAGGTAGGAAGTTCTCCAGAAAGACCCCGGTTTTCTTGACGGTCACCCTGATTTTTGTGTGTCGAGATGGGTTATTTCTAAGGTTTCGTCGTGCCATAGGAAGGCATGGATATTTTCAATGAGCTTAGCCGAGTAGGATCTGGCGGTAATTTAATAATGCAGACAGGGTGGAGGGCAGCGAGGACCGTGCTGATAACCTGACCCCCAAGGGCAAGGTCCCGACGGGCAGGTGAAGATGGAATAGGACCCCTCACGGGTTGGCATAGTTCCTTAAGATGATTTGAATCTCAGGGTGTCCAGTGGGGAAAACAGGAATGAAGGGGGTCAGGGGCGGGGGGCCGAGGACAGCCTGATGGCTTCAGTGCTGTTATCCGATCTCAGATCTAGCTCAGTTTCAGAGGAGTGCCCTTGTCACGCCTCCTGTGACAGTCAGGCAGGTCCCCAGAGCCAGGCAGGAGCCTCAGCCCAGCCGATCCTGGCTTCCTGGCAACTTCCCTCCCACCCAAAGCAGCCCGGGCTACCTCGGGCTCCGTGTAACCGGGCTGAGCAGTGGCTGCCTTCTTCAAGGGCTGAAACCGCATGGGCAAGAAATCAATCAGGCCGGAGGGGCCTCAGGGAGCACTCCCCACAGGAGGCGCCTGGGCAGCGCCGGCCGCAGGGACAGCAGGGCCCGCGGGATGCAGCACTCCGTTCAGCGTTCGGCGTCCTCCTTCAGAACTCGCCAGCTTACCCGCACCGACCTGCCTCGTTCTCAGCCTGGGCCTGCCTGGGTCCAGTGATTTCTCCCCCAATTTGTTTGAAACTTATTTTGCTTAAGTTTCAGGCAAAATACTCCATTTCCAAGCTTGTGGATTTTAGCACCAACTATGTATTATTGGCAATTTGGGGAATAGCTGGGCATAAAGCAAATACCCAAGCAAAAGCCACGTTTTAGGTAGGCAAATAAGGCACTGTCTCGATAGGAACTGTATACAAATTTGATACAAGGAACCGATGAGCAGGTTTCTGGCTAATGACCCTCGTCCGCCTAATTAATGCATTCTGCTACATTACATTTTAAGAAGTGACCATTGTGTAATACGCTTTGAAATATGCACAAGCTAATGGGATAAGATACAAAAATTATTATGCTGACAGTAAATCATATTACATTCCTAATAAGCATTAACTAGATAACTAGGTCAAAGCAGTATTATCTTAATTGATTTTTCAAAAGAAACCTGACAGAAAAATGTCAATGCTCGAATATTTCTTCATGCATCATTAAAACAAGATTGGCTTTTAACAAAAGAAGAGCCCTTCACAGAATTGATTCTTGCTTCGGGCTGCCTGCAAGTAAGTGTATTACATAAAAATCTATACAGGATATTAAAACAACACCGCTCAGCAAGACACTTACAATTAAAAGCTGACACCGCCCCGCATGCCGGCCGCAGTGGCCTGGCAGCCGAGACCGCGGCTGTGGGGCCGCCAGCTGGCGTGTGAGCCCCACTCCCCTCTACCGTGGAGGGTCAGCGCCACACAGGGGTTTCTCCCTTGCACCCACAGCCATGCAGGATGGTTTGGGGAGCCCTGCCAATGACCCAGGGCATCCCTAGCCCAGGAACGGGGGCCGGGCTGGGGCTGGCACCTGTGACCCCCTCAAGAGGGGCGAGGGTGGGACGCTTCTTCTTCCCTTCCTGGTGAGGAGGAGCCTGGGGTCACAAGGGTCAAAGGAAGACTTCAGACCAGGTGGCGGCCTGGGTCAGCTCGTGGGTGGCCCTCGGCACCTGAGGCAATTGTCTCTGGCAGAAGTGGCCCCACCCCCTTGTTACTAAGCTCATATTTGACTTTATCTCTGGACCTTGGTTTCTCAAATCAAGAAAGTAGAGTGAAATCCAGAGAGATGGGACAGATCTCTAATCTCAGCACTCTGGGAGGCTGAGGCAGGAGGATCACAAAAGTCCAAGCCCAGTCCGGGAAGCTTAGTGATTTGGTAAGACCTTCTTTACATGCACACACGTGCAGATATATGCATACACAGCTGGGGAGGCAGCTCAGTGGGAAGGCCTGGGCTCAACCGCCAGGTGGAAAAATAACAATAAAAACCAACTAGGGTTACTGGCTCGGCTTGCTGTAAGTAAGTCAATGACCACAGCGGACTTAGGGCTCGTAGGAACCGACACTGTGTTTCGCCGGCAGGTGATCTGGCCCAGGGTTCCTGGAAGCCAGGTAGCTGGAGTCCTTCCCCAGGAAGTGAGGGGACTACAGCAGTGACCTTACCCATGGGAGGACGGGCTTGGGAGGTTTCTGTCCAACCAGTGAGCACGTAAACACTTCCAGGAAAAATCAAAGGGAAAAACCAGACACTGTCCTCATTGTCTTTAGCTGCGGACAGGAGGCTGAAGTAAGATAATTTCCTTTCCTTACGTGACGTCAACCCTCTCCCTCCCCTCCCCAAGGATTCAGCCGGGCCAGGGAGCGCTGGGGCTGTGCCCCCTGCCCGGGGACCCTCCCCAGCTCGTTTTCACAAGAGGACCAGGGAGGCTGGAGATTCCCGTAGAAAAATCACTCAGGACTGGAGTCAGCTCATTCAGAGAGCCGCGGCCCTCAGACCCAGGGCCGTGGGAGCCGCAGACAGAGAGGGCTGCTGGTGACTTCCCGCCAAAGGGGAACCTGGGGCCAAGCTGGGTGGTACGGGCTTGCAGTCCCAGCACTTTGAGAGGCTGAGGCAGGAGGATTGCATGTTCGAGCTCAGCCTGGGCACTTTAGCCACTTAGTGATGCCCTGTCTCAAATAAACAATTAAAAAGGGCTGAGGATGTAGCTCGGCGTAAAGGCTCTGGGTCCAATCCACAGCACCAAAAAAAAAAAAAAAAGACATTTCTGATAGTGACTTTCTTTTGTATGGTATGAGGCTTCCCCGTTAACCCAGAGTGCACAGGGGTAATTTTTTGGTGGGTAGGACCTGAGGCTCTAATTTTGGGGGTGGGAGGGGGCCCTGAGGCTCTAACCCAGCGACTTCACACTGAGCTACATTCCCAGCCTATTTTTTAATTTGGGGACAGAGTCTCACAAAATCACCAAGGTGCCCAGATTGGGCTCAGACCTCTGATCCTCTTGTCGCAGCCCCTTGGAGTGCTCAGGCGAGCAAGGCCGTGGCCTCGGGCCCCTTACTTCACTCTCTTCTGAGAGGGCCTGGGTACCAGCCAGCGCCAGGGGCTTGGAGGGGCCCACCAAGAGCCAAGGCCTGGGGTTCTGATGGGGAGTCCAGAGCAGGGCCTGGGGCAACCACGTGGGCCAGGGGGCCGGGAGTGAGCACAGAGCCAGCATACAGAGCAGCTCAGAGCTGAACGTGTTTGTTTACTGCCTGCTGACTGCTTCTCATTGCGAGTCCTTCTGCAAGGGGGCTTCTCTGAGCTCACTTCGTGAATGAGGAAACCGAGGCACAGACTGCGTGTCATGGCCACCCTTGGCCCTGGGCTCTGTCCCTCCAAGCCTCACTCACTGGACTTGGGCCTGGACCTGGGAGGGACTGGACTGGACTGGACCCAGGGACCCAACCCAGACCCAGCTGAGCCCGAGCCTGCCCAGCCTGCCTGGGAAGTGGACGCATGGCATGGCCACGCGGTGAGGGCAGCTCGGCTTTGATCTGAGCTGGTATCTCCCCTTGATGGGGTAGTTCCGTCTCCGTAAGATTGTTTCTCATCCCAAGAAGAAAACAAGACGCAGTTTCCAGGATCTGTAAGAAACTGGCATTACATAGAGCCTGTCCCAGCCTAGGGCCACAGACGCGGGGCGCTCTGGCCCCACCCCAGGAGCCTCCGGGTGCCCTGTAGCTCAGAGACCTTCCTCTTTATCCTACACTCAGCCTCCACCGTGGCAAACACACACCCTTCCCCACCTCTTCGGTGAGATAGCCAGGGGTCCCCGTGCTCAGGCAGCTCTGGACCAAGGTGTGCCCTACCCTGATAGTCCCCCGGTGCTGCTCCCGAGTGGGTTCCTACGCTGACCCACTGAGGACACTCTCTGAACCTCCATACTCCTGGGTGGGATTCCACACTGACCGTGGACCGTCCCCTTCCGCTCCAGCAGTGTGACCAAGCCTGGTGATGACTTCTGCCCTCTGAGGGTCTGCCCAGAATGACCCTGACCCCAGAGCCACATGGCTTCAAAGGCAAGCCAAACGTGTGACTCCATGTCATAAGGATTTCCAGATCTCCTCAATAAAATTATTTCTTAGAAGCACGAAGCAGGCTTTCTTTTAATAAAGCTTTACCAAGTTTATATGTAGAAAACTTGCTGCCAATAACAAGTCAGCAGAGAAAATCAATTTTATCCATAGCAGAGCTTTTATTTAATTTATTTTCATATTAATACAAAGAGCATTACAAGTCCTTCATCCTTCCATCAAAACACATTTTTCTAAGTAGATCTCACTTGTCTTTGCCTCCAATAAATACCTTTTGTCTCAACCAATAACCTCTTAGAGCAGGACTTACAGAAATTCCTAAAGCATTCTGGACACGCTGTGGGTAGGAAAGACCAACCAAAAGCCAGCTGCTGCCACACCTCCTGTCTCCAAAATGTGCCCGTAGCTCAGTACCAGCATGATACAGGTGGGGTTACTACTTTAACCTTCTGTCAAAATAGGAAGTGCTCAGAGAGGTCCACTATCACTTCACTTTCTGTCATTCCATGTAAATTTTCCACAGGAAACAGATTGCCAGTTTTGTGCATGCACGCATGTGTGTGTGCGTGTGTGCATACATGTGCGTGTGCTGTGGTCTTGCCTGTGTAGGCCACCACAGCCACCTCAGAGTGGTGTCATGACTGCTCCCTGCCGTTGTCCCTCTGTGGCAGCCCTCACCGGGACCAGCAGATGCAGGTGCCACAGTCGTGGAGCCCTACACCTCACAGCTCCCAGCAGAGCAAAGCCCACCTCCACAGAGGACCGCCTCTTAGGAATGTCCCAGTCCCAAAAAATGGACAGAGCACAAGCTCCTCCTCCTCGTCTAAGCTGCTTCACAAGACGCTGTCTCAAAATAAGGAACAGAATGGCTGCGGATGGATGTCAGCGAGAGCCCTTGACTCAATCCCAGGACTGAAAAACAAAACCAAAAATAAAAATAAGAAGGCACACATACGAGAAGCTGGCACTAGGTACTCTGTTCGCAAGCCCTCCGCAGTTAGGCTCCCCAGGCACGTTCACAGCAAGGTGCCCAGCGTGCTGCCAAGCCAGCCCTGTAGAAGCGGAGCTCCAGGACCAGAAGGGTCCTGGGAGACGCGTGTCATGGTGGTGAGTGGGTCCACAGTGGCCACAGAAAGGAGCATACTCCAGATGTCGGGGCAGTGACCTAGTGAGGCCCCAGCCTGGCCTCTCCTAGTTCCAGCACCTCAGACGCTGGGCAAATATAGGCCCAGGGAACCAGGCAAATGGGATAGGCCTGGGGCTGGATTCTGGAGGGAACAGCAGGAAACACTTCATGCCAAACGTGTGGTCCTTGACTAAGAGTTGCCAAAGTCTTAACAGTTCCAGCACTGCAAAAAAGCCCAGGTCTGAAGTTTCCCCTGGGAACAAGGCAGACTCCTAGTTGTGAGCTCTTCTGAAAATCAAAGAAAAGTTAAACACTTCCAACACAGAGTGGCACAGGGTAAATATTCCCATCCGAGGGCTGGGAAATTGGAGGACAGACAGCCAGCACTTGGACTCAAGCAAGCACAAGACCCAGGAGGCAAGCTCCACGACCTGCAGCTTCATTCAGTGTGATACCTCTGGGTCCAGGGCCCTGCCAGCTGCGGGGAGATGTGAACTCAGAGGGGCTCTGGTGGCCCCACCCTTACAGCCTTGCCCCTAGCAGGTCCAAGTTTCTGGGGTCTCCACGGCACCTTAGGCTTCTCCTTCACAAATTCATGCACTGCCTTCCCAGGGGCACCACCGCCTGGCATCCAAGATTTTCTTCTGAAATCTAGTTTGAAGCTTGCAAGACCTCCTAACTCTGACATTCTGAATACCTGTGAAGCCAGCACCGTGTGGGTGACACCAGGGTCTGCCAACGGCGTGAACCCCAGTCCTTAGATGGCTGAACTACTTGGGGATTCACCTTCCTCGGTGCCTTGCAGGATGGCTCTCTTCAAACCAGACTCTGCCTCCCCACCTTTCAACTGGTAGCGGGAAGGGACTTGCTGACTCCAGAGACTCCCTTAGGGCCTCTTTCTTTATAGTCCTGATTCCAAGTAGTTTGCTTTTTTCGAATGCTAACTTCAAGCTGTCTTTAGCCCCACACTGTAAATGTTTTATATCTTTTTTTCTCTGCTAGTTTCCCTTGCCTCACAGTGCAAAGCTGGCTAAAACCAGGACCCGTGTGATAGCCACCATTGAGCTTCCTTGAAACTTTCTGTACCAGATCAAGTAGCTCATGACCCTTAATCTCAATTTTAGGCAAGGTCCCAGGACAGGGGAAAAATGCCAACATACTTTTTGCCAAAGTGTAGCATGCATGGTTTTAGACCAACTGTCCATAGAGTCCTCCTTCCCATGTGAAACCTTTTGAGCCTGGCTGTTGTAATCCATGCTTCTACCAGCCTTGCGATCTTCTGAGTTCTGACCAGAATTTTCCACCAAAGCTAGCTCACAGCATTCTAAGGCTTCCCTAGCTGGCATCTTCCAAGTTTTCCGAAGTCCTCCTGCAAACCACCTCCAAAGGCTTCCAAATCACACGGTCAGACAAAGTCGCAGCAGTGAGCCCACTCCTTTGGTACCAATTTCTGTCTTCGTTACCTAAGCAACTACTGGGATAACACACACAACATCCACAGTTTAAGGGAGGAAAAATGAGTATTTTAGCTCACAGTTTTGGAAGGTCACAGTCCACTCCTGAGTGGCCGGCAGTGACAGCAGTGTCGGTGGGAGAAAGCTGTTCATGGCATGGCAGACAGAAAGTCGGGTGAGTAAGGAAGCATGGAGCCAGCATACTTTCGTCCAGGCCATGTCCCTGTCCATGTGATCTGCCCTTTCTGGGTCCAGCCCCAGTGTTCCTTCCTTCCGGGTCATTCCCTAGTGACACGCCCCCGCTGACCAGGCCCCGCCTCTTTAGAGCACATGGTTCCATGGGCATTCACAGCATCCGAACACATGAGGCTCCTGGGAGACATTCCACATCCACACTGCGGCAGTTTCAACCTGGAATGTCCAGGTTAGAATGTCCCTCAAAGGCCTCATGCTTGGAAGAAGATTTAGTCACAGGTGATCTCTGTGCTGCTACGAGGTGGAGCCTGGTAGGAAGGAGCGGGCCACTGGGGCTTGACCCGGAAGAGCTTAGCTTCCTCGCTGCCTACCTCTTTCACGGGCTCTGCTTGTCCTTGGGATGTTGTGAACAGCTTCTCTCCAGCTAGGCCTCCGGCGGGCCCTGGCCAGCAGCACTGCCAGCCATCCACAAATGGACAGAGACCTTCTGGGACTGCAAGCTAAGGCAAACCTCCCTTACCCTATGTTGGGTGTCAGACATTCCCCAGCAGTGAGAAAGTGCCTGAGACAGTAGCATCACAGCAAAGTGGGCTGGTAACATGCTGAACACACCAGTACATGCTTCACGCTGGATGGGAAAGGGCAAATTTCTATGAAATCCTACGTGACATAGAATTTCTTCAGCCACCGAGGTGACCCTGGGCTGCGACCGCATCCAAAGGCAGGTTCATACACAAAAAAGAAAAAGTTGCGTGTGAACATACACAAGAAGAAATGAAAACAACTCACCACAACAGCACTGTTGATATTATTTAATAGGGCAAGAAGCTATTTAATTTAAAAGTTCATGCCCCATGTAATCCCACTTAATCAGACCGATTTGTTCCACCGGCAAGTTTCAGATCTGATCTATATTCAATTTCGGGCCATCTTGCCCTCGACGCTAAACTGGAGCTACGCCACACGGTCAAATGGAGCCAGGTGCCAGGAGCAAGCGTTACAAAAGCCTTTGGGGGCTTGGTTTAGAAAAGTAGGATGTGACTCTCCTCTGTTTCACGAAGCTCTGTTAAGTTGCCTCGGCACAACACCTTTGTTACACAGGGAAATTGAGGCAGCGCCGGTGGTGAAGAACTCTGTTATTTGACTTTCAAAAAGATCAAAGTCATCTTTAAGCTACCAAGAGAAATAAAGGCATGTGGGCTGACCCAACATGGAAGAGCAGGGCCCCGGTCACCAGGAAGGGAACAGCGGTGTCTGTGCGTGTGTGCATGCACTTGTGTGTGTGTGTGTGTGTGTGTGTGTGTGTGTGCGTGTGTGTGTGTAGAACAGAGTAACATGAAGAAACATGAAATCTTTGCCTTTTCCTGTGCTTTTATTAATTGAAGAATTATTTTAGTAGCTGAAAAATCTATTTATTCAATTTGTGTGGTGAATTCACACTCACCACTGAGCTACACCTGCCCCCAGGCTGACAGCCTCCTAATACTATTCAACAGTTATAAGGTAGTCTAATATTACTCAACAATTATACTTGCAAAATTAGTATACCATATTGTTATGATTTAGATCTAAATGTCTCCAAAGTCCCCTGTGTGGGGAAGGTGACAGGATCACAGGGTGCTATGCTCATCATGGAGTCATCCATGGGGGTGGGGGTCTATGGCTGGATGTGATCTGGGCCGGGTGGCAGGTGGGTCACTGGATGTGACCTGGGAGGTACATTCTTGTCTCCGATCCCCCCTTGTCTCCCTCACCCCGGCTGCAATGGAGTGACCCGCTGGCCTTCTCCATGCCTTTCTGCCATGGTACCTCTGCCTTGGATCCTTGACAGAACCCTCTGGAAAGTGAGCTGAAGTAACCCTCCCCTCCGGTCAGAGGAAGGCGTCATGTGGGGAGGTTACCCCAGCAGCAGGAGCGGCGTAAGATGGGCATGCATGTGCAGTTGCATGTTGCTCCGTCTCCCCCAGGAAGGGACAACTGCTCCTGAGAACACCGTGCTAAGTAAAGTAACGCCGGTCACCAAGGACACACGTGACGATTCCATTTACCCTGGGAGCCTACAGCCGTCAAACTCTGGAGGCTAGTGGGGACAGAGGGCGGAGCCTTCATGCCTGATGAGCAGATGGCAGGACGAGGAGCGCGGGTGGACAGGGTGGACGTGGCAATGCTGAGGAGGAATCTCAGGGCTCTTAACCCCATGGGCTGCTCTCTCAGCGTGCTGAAGATGACAGGTGTTATGTTAAGTATGTTTTACCACAGTTACAAATGAAGAATCGCCATCGTGAAAATAAAAAGTCCTTCAGAAACATCGGAGAGTGGGAGGCGGTGTCAATCTGGTACAAAATGGGACCTCGGGTCACTCAAACAGTCCAGGCACTCAAGATGTTTGTAAAGGGAAATTTGCCAAAACCCATCTGCATTCTTATGTGTTCTTTATCCACCAAAAAGAAGAAAAAAAACTTTTATTGCGGCCTCGTTTGGTAACTTAATGTTGATTTTCCTATTTGCCTGTGTTTAAAGTATGACGTGAGGAAATCAATGAAGAGGCCGCTCTGCTGTTGAGACTCTGTCTCCTTAGGACTGGAAGGAGCACTTCAAACCCATTAGCAGAGCACGGCAGCCGGCGCCCGGCTGCCTCTGGATTCCTAACGGCCGGGCAGTTTCCAAGTCGATCACTGTCAGGGGTCCCGGCTCCCCTGGACCCGGTGAACAGAAATCTGAACAGTCCAATGGTGCCCCGGTAAGGACAGCAGCCCTGGAGATTTGGGGGTGGAGGGAGCCCTGGCCCCACTTTTCCTGTCTCAGGATGGAAAAAGCAAAAAGTCCAACCAGGGAGGGAGGGTCGGCAGGTCTGTGTTTTCCATCTGCCACCCCTCTGGGCCGGCAGTGTAGACAGGCGCCTGCCCCTCTCCAATGGACTGGAAAGCCTTCCGCAAGCCGCCCTAGCTGGGGCCCCACCAGTCCAGTCCAGTCCACGGCCCGGGCTGGCCAGAGTCAGCACCGTCTTTGCAGTAGACACTCCCGTAGCACAGCAAGAATGGCCTGCAAGCCGTGGAACCCAGAGGACCCGGGCATCGAACCACCTGACAGCCCCCCCAGGCAGCCACCCGTCTGTCCTTCCCAGGCCTCTCTGCTGCTGTTTTAAGTGTCTTCCTACCTTCCTTCCCTTGGGTTTGGTGCCCAATCTGTGGCCTCCCATCCAGGTGCCTGTGGCCTTTGGAATATCATAATTAAACATTTTAAGAAGGCAACTTAATACTGACGCATGTGCACAGACCACAGAGCATATTTTATGAGCGGCCCAAGACTGCTCCTCTTCACTCAGTGATGACAGTGGTAACAACAGCAACGAGAAGACCAACGCAAAGACGACGCCAGCAACAAGGACCGCCAGGCGGTGATGCCAGCACCCCGGGGGCGAGGCAGGAGGGTCACAGGTTCTAGCTCAGCCTGGGCAACTCAACAGCCTCATAAGACCCTGTCTCAAAACCAGAAATAAAGTGGGCTGTGGGTGCATCTCAGCGTGAAAGCCTTGGTCCAATACCTTGCGGCCGCAGACCTGATCCACCTAGTCTCTAGGAAGACGTTAGGCCAGAAAATGCATCAGGGCGGTGTCACCGCAGACCCGTGTGCGGAGTGTGCGCACGGGGGTGCACGCAAAGCTATGCACGGACGGGAGGGCTCGGCTGCCTGTCATCTGCCAGCCACTGCTGGGGTGGGCTGGGCCCAGGTCAGAGGCCCAGGGATTCCCCAGAACAGCACCGGCCCACGGGGCGGGGTGGGGGGTGGGTCCCCGCAAGGGGCCTGAGTCCAGGGTCCCGCTTCGGATGCACCCCTCTCCTCGGTCTGGGAAGAGACGGGAAGGCACCCAAGGACAGCACGTGGCACAGACATGGGCCTCGTCCGGGCGGCAGACTTCGGGACCAGCAGGAGAGACCACGAGCAGCCTGCCCTGCGGTAGTGAGTGGGGCAGGAGGCCTTGCCACTGAGGGACGGTGGCACCGGGGCTCCCAGCCAGGCTCTTTGTCCTGGAGGCTGCGTCTGCAGGGCCGGGGAGCTGCTCCCCTGTCTCAGGCCCAGGCGGGCCCAGCGAGGGGTTTGTGGAAACCACAGTGCCTCCTCTGGCCAGCCAAGCCCAAGAGGACTGACCTGGCAGGGAGGATGAGGCCAGGCAGGGGGCAGGGGCTGAGCAAGGGCTCAGCGGTTTCCACACCTGGCCCGGCACCATCCTTCTGGGCCCGCCATCTGGGTTGGAGTCTTCAAGGAGGTTCCTGCCTGGAGGGAGCGCGGCAGGACCAAGTCACTTCCACCCACAATTCCGGGGAAACGTGGGGCCCCGAGGGTCGCCTGGCCATGAAGATGATTTCTGGGCCCACGCTGGTGGCACGGGTCTGTCGTGTCAGCACTCAGGAGCCCGAGGCAGGAGGATTGCAAGAAAACCCAGCCTGAGCAGCTGGGTAATTTAGTGAGACCTTGTCTCGAAATCAAAAATAAACATGGTCTGGGAATGTGACTTGGTGTGGAAGCCCTGCATCAACCCCTAGTGCTACCTCCAAAACCCCAAAGGATAGTTTCTGTGGACCGTGGCTTGAATCACAGAAATGTCGGCTGTGTGTCCCACGTGTGTCCCAAATACTGCCATCTGCATAAAATACTAAAACTATAAAAATTCGTTTACACAGATTTCGTCATGTAACCCTAGTTCTATGAGAAAAATTAGGCAAGTACTAAACTCAGTACACAGCTTCCGAGAAGTCTCACACTTAGGAAAAATTCACAAACTTTCAGGACACCTTGTACTTTAGAAATGTGTTCATTTAGTCAATGTTTGCTGAAAACCTACTGTGAGCAGAGTTCTGAGGATAAAGACACGAGCAGCTCCAACCACCAGCCGTGTGTTCGCAAAGCTCATTGGGATCACGGAGGCACTGGGTTACAGTTACGGTAATACTCTGGGAAGCTGAGGCAGGAGGATTCAAGTTTAAACCCAACCTGAGCAACTTAGCAACTTAGTGAGACCCTGTCTCTTAGTGAGATCCTGGCAGCGAAGGTCCTGGGTTCAATAACCAGCACTACCAAAAAAAGAAAAGAAAAAAAACACTTGGGGGTGAGTTGAACATACTCTAGCAGAGCCCAGGTGTGCATGGGCCAACCTGCACCTGGTGCCCGAGCTCTGGGAGGGCTCACCCGGAGGGCTAGGCTGGAGTCCTGGGGTCCCAGGAAGGAAGGCGTGGCCCTCGGGGAGATGGGCCGTCTCCTCCCTGAATACACCCTTACACCCTGTAGCCCTCGCCCGCCATGTGCGCACACCTAGAACTCTCTCGGGTTTGAGCTGTCAGCCTCCTGTGACAAACCAACCTAGGACACAGAACAGAGTGAGATCATTGAGGTGTGAGGTCAGGGAAGGGTCAGCTAGGGCCAGTCAAGGTCAAACAGGGGATGGAGTAGGCCCTGCTTTTAGGCTTGACCAAGCAGAACTAAAGCAGAATTCATCATTTTGAAAAGAATTTAAATTTAAGTGTTGGGAATTTTAAAAATCTTTAACTACTTTATTAGGACTCACAGATCAATGAAGTAGGCACTGATAACTTCAAAAGCAGTATCAGTGAGCTGTAACCCATATATGTAAATATGCAGGTAGAGAGTTTTGCAGTCCACACACGCAGATAAACACCACCGCCACCGTCAGGGCACGGGACATCCCAGACCCCAGGCCCGACTCCCCTTGTGCCCACTCCAGTTGGTCCCTGCCCTCACTCCACAGAACCCCCAATTCACTTCCCGAAGTTTACACACTGAAGCCACGTACATACATAAGCAGCATCAACCTCCTCATGGTCGGCACATACACCTCATTTTGAATATTTTCTGCGCAAGTTAAAGTTTAATTTTGAGAGTTAATGAAAAGGCACCAAGTCATACACATTTTGAGATCCACTGAGCTCCACAATGAAGCAGGGTGCCAGGAGACTCTGAACTGGGAGCCCTTAGGCAATGTCAAGGGTGTGCCATACCCCGCACTGCCTCTTGCTGCTGATGCCAGTGGGCACTGAAGCAGGACGGTGGGCGACGCCGTGGGCTTGCCCGTGTCCCAGCGGCACACCTACATCAAAGTGGGCCCTGGACAGCAGCCTTGGACTCATGACTGCCAGGACTTTTCAGAAAAGGCACAACCCCGGTAGGCCTAAAAAACCATTTAAATAGAAATTTGAAAGCTCTGAGGTCGAACGTGAGCTGAACCGGTGACAGCGCCAGCACTGGCCGGCTCTGAACGGGGCTTTGGCCTTTCTGTTCCAGGAAGGTTCGTGGGCAGGGGTGGCAGGCCAGCCTGTCCCTGCGACAGCGCCGAACCCTCTGGGTCCCGCAGGAAGAGGAGGCATCTGGATCTGGCCAAGGCCACAGGACAGGGACCTCCCGCCAAGAGCAAAGCTGTGCTGGTTGTACATGAGCCCACTGATGTCCATAAAAATGGTCTGAACTTCTCAACCAAATGTGTCCCATGTGCTTCTTTCTTGGTGACTCAGAGGCCAGGATACTTACCAACCCAGTGGCACCTGCTCACCTGACTTGCTGGGATATGATTCCACCATGATACCTGGACATTTCAAAAAAATCAGAGGACAGCCAGTGGTGCTGGCTGTCACTCCAGGACTTTGAGAGGCTGAGGCAGCAAGATCAAAAGTTCAAGCCCGGCCTGGGCAGCTTAGGGACTCAGAAAGCCCCTGTCTCAAAAATTAAAACTATAATGTGGGCTGGGGATGGAGCTGAGTGCTAAGGCCTTGAGGGAATCTCCAGTATAGCTAGTGCATAGACACACACACACACACCCCACAATGCACACATTTTACACGCATGTGCACACTCATACACATGCAATGCACACACGTGCTACACACATGCACATGCATATACACACATGCACACAAGCATATACAGACACACATATACACACCCAATGTGCACATACATACACATGTGTGCACACTCATACACACACAAATGCACACAAGCACATGCATACGTATACACACATCACATGAACACATGCAGACACATACACACAGAAGCATGCACATAAACATAATACATGCACACATATATACAAGCATGCATGCACACATGCATATGCACGCACACATGTGAGTGTGCATTCATACACATGCACAAGAACATATGCAGACACACATAAACAAACATATACATATACATACACATACACATGTGCATGCACACTCGCAACACACACATGTGCACACAGGTATACATACATGCTGGCACACTGCACACATGTGTGTGCACATGCAGGCACACATACACATACATACATACATGCACACACATGTCCGGTGAAGAGCCAGGGCACTTTCCAGCCTAATGAGCAGGAAGGAACTCCTGAGCCACACGCATGGAGGCAAGCTCCGGCACCGCCGATCGGCAGTCGGTGGCCGTGGCAGGGACTGTGCAGTGAGCCTGGAGCTGTGCCCGGCACAAGCCGCTCTGTCTGCCCAGGAGGTGCAACGTGACCCGCTCGGCTGTGCTCCCAGCCTTCGGTGGGCACGCTCACTGTCCAATGAGAGACTGGCTGGACACTGGGACCCACACGTGGAGTCCTGGGGTCAGAGCCACAGAGCCACCCGGGGGGCGCCTGTCCTCCTGAGTCAAAGCTGCGTCTCCTTCCTGCAGCCTGGGGCCACTCCCTCCGATATCAGGCACTGGGTGTGTGGCCTGTGACTTGCTGGGGCAGCAGCAGACCAAGTGCCCTGGGAGCTGCTAGGTGGGCACCCCAGCCCCGTGGGGTGAGGGGCCTGTGCCCCCTTGGCCTCCCCAGGCCAGGCTGCATTCCCTCCTCCCACACCCACTCACCCAACCCAGCCTCCACAGCTCTGAGAGATTTCTATTTGAGAATCTTAATGCATATTTACACATATATTTAAAATATTAATATTTAAAATGTAATTAAAAGATTTAAATCCATTTTAATACTAGGGGGAGACAGACAGCAAGGCCTGTGAGTGTCACGCGGGTCTCTCAGGAGCAGTCGGCTAGCAGAGCCCCTCAGCAGCGGGGGTCTCGGGGACTGCTCACTCTGGGGTGGTGGGCGCAAGGGCTGAGGCAGGGGTCTGGCACACGCTCGACACGCCCTGGCGCACGGGCGCTGGAGCTGCTGGCGGCGGGGCAGAAGGCTGCAGGAGCCAACGCCAGCAGGACCCGAGCCCTGGCCTGGAGGACTGGCTGGATTTTCTCAGGGGCAGAGAGGAGCAAGGAGACCCCTGGCTGGGCGGCACACCTCTCACCTTCAGTGACGCGGGCACTTGGGGACAGACAATTCTCCCCGCAGGGCTACGCCAGCAGCACCCCAAGATGTCCAGGCACCACCTGATGTCAGATCCGAGTCCGTGGCGGAACCTTGCTCACTACGCCAGGTGTCAGGTCCTGCAGGGCTCAAGGGTGCGAGTTCAAATCCAGCCCAGCCGGAGAGACAGGCGAAGCACTGCAGGACACCCAGTCCCACCGTATTCAGTTCCAGCAAAGCCCTTGGCAGAGCTGGAAGTCAGCTGTATTTCTGCCTCCATGCCCCGTCTGCCTTCTCTGCTCACTTGCTCAGCTGGTGTTGTTGCTAGAAGGTTTGACATGACAGTGGGCAGTGGCCACCCCATCAGGAAGCAGAGGCATCACTCACTCCCCAACACACCAGGGAGCAGGGAGACCCTCCGCAGGGAGTCAGGAGGGGCTGAGCCGGCCGCCGGAACTGTCAGGTCACCATCAGGAGCTGCCCGGGACAGCTCGGTGTCTACACAGCGTCACGGTCAGCCTCTGCTCGGGCTGTTCACACACCATTTCAGCTTACACAGCCTGTTCTTTCTGTCCTCCCACCTGGTCTTCATGGGGCTGAGTTCCCTGGGATCTAGGAACACCTGTGGCACTGTCCGGCCTCCTCCCCTGCCTGCACCATGGGTGAGGAGGTCCTGGGGTGCCTGGCTTCCAAAAGGACTGCAGATTGGCCGGAGTCCCACCGGCTCTGGTTCCCTGCATCATCACTGAGCCGTGCACTGGAAGGAACACAGGTGGCACTTGCCCCTTCTGTTGACATGAAGGACAGACGATGTTGGCCGCCTCTGGGCCTGCCCCACCTCCACGCCACTCAGTCCCTGCACACGTTGTCACAGACCAGGACGGTGCTGATGGCCCATTTCAGGGCAGCTGCTGGCCTGAGGAAGAGAATTTATGACAAGTAAACCTGAGTGGGCGCTGAGTGAACACAGCTGAATGGACTGGTGCTCATACCAGGTCGTAAAGGGCAGGTGCGTAGGAGAGGAAGTCCACGTCCAGGTGCCACTGAGCGTCAGGGAAGACACAAGCGGAGGGACCTCTGGTGGGGGATTCGCCCTGCTGGGCCAGAGCCTGCTGACCCTTCTGCCCCTCCCATTCAGTCTCTCTCCTCCACCCTTCTGCTTTTTACCCTGTCCTGATGCCAGGGACAAGGACTGTTTTCTGGAGTCACAAAGAACTTTTAGTAATTAGTGAGTCAGTTGAGGTGTGCTCAGCAGCCGAGCAGTTGCCTAACACATACGAGGCCCAGTGATCCGGCTCCAGAACCACAGGGGAAAAAAAGAAAATAGACCGTTTACTAGGAAAAAAAAAGTGAAAGACGTGATCTCAACATTCAGAGAAAAGGGATGCCAAAACTGTGAAGAACATATAGGGCACCCCAAAAGTTTGATTTTTTCTATACATGACATCACATTGAGACCCTGCCTCCGTTGCTTACTCATTGCTGGACGTGACGCCCGACCCCCACAACCCACCACTTACGGGAAGAAAGGCTGATGTTAGTTCAAGGTTTCAGGAAGTCTCGGTCTACTCGCAAGTGGCCAGCAAAGGCAGAAGGGCACGATGGAGGGCCTCGCTGGGCAGAAGCAGCTCACGACGCAGCCACAGGAAGCAGAGCATGTGAAGGGCGGAGCTGGCACGGAAGGCCGAGCCTAGCGATGGCAGCCTCTGCCTGGTCGCACCCCAGGCATCCATCCTTTCCCACCTGCCCCTCTTAGCAGGACAGGAAGTCACCGGATTGACCCCCGCGGCTGAATCATCTTTCAGAAACATATGAAACTTTTGGGGAACATTCTAGACCCAACCATCATGTACACCCTGGACCCTGAATTTAGTGACTGTGTAATTTTTCTTATAGCATGACTTTTAATTCAAATATCAGGACAAATTAATCCTGAGCAAACAGATTTTATACTAATTATATATTTTTAATATTTGTATATATAGGGCAAACTTTGGGAGACCGTGTGTCATTAAGAAACTCAACATTATTTATAAAGGGTGCAAACAAAAATGCCACTTACCTTTCCATTTTAGGGCTGAGGGTGTGGCCTGGTGGTTGAGCACGCTCGTGGCTTGTCTATGACCAGGCTGGATCCCCAGTGCTACCAGGCATAAGGCTGGGCCGAGTCTGAAAATAAGAAGTGAAATGGGCTGAGGATGTAGCTCCGTGCAAAGGCCTGGAGTGCAGACTCCAGCGCTGAATGAACAGGCCCCAGAGGCCTCGGCGTTGGGTGCTGTGGAGCACCTGTGGGTGCCATGTGCTGTCAGGAGCCTGGGAGGAGGGGCCTGGCCAGGACAGGTGGGTTCCAAGAGCGAGGCGGAGGTCAGGCATGTGGCAGATGAGGTCACAGGCACGCGGCTGGAAGGATGTGAGCCCGGACCCTGGCTTCTCGCGGCCGATTCCTCCTCCTGCGGTGCTGCAAACCACCGTTCTCCACCAGCCCCTCCAGCCGCTGCCGCCACCCATGCATGCACCGAGACCTGCTGCAGCTGTGAGCCGAAATAAATCTTCCTCCCTTCAGTAATGTGTCCTAGCAATGAGTAAGTAACTAAGACAGACAGACACTAGGCAGACAGGCAGACAAGGACACGCACGAGCCTGTGCACACGTGCATCGGCGCTGTGAAGGTAGATAACTGTTTTTCCATTGGAAAGTAAGATGGAAGAGGCTTTAACCCCATAGTTCCCGTGAGTGCAGCCCAGGGCTCGGCCACACAGTCTGTCGTGTGTACATTTGGAACAGTTCTGGGGAAGAGGTTAGCCATCACAAGCAAAACTGAATTCTCCAGTACGCTGAGGGTGTACTTCTAGGGCCATCTATGGATCACATAAGTATATAAAGAACCACAATAGGGTTTTGGTTATTTTACTATTGTTGATTTGTGCTTGTTTTCTTAATCAGAAAACTGTGAATGGAAAGACCTTCCATGCTGGAGCCACTGTGGAGAGGGCAGAGTGAGCGGAGGCTGGAGCTGCCACCCCGGGAGAGGGACAGGAGGAGACAGGGCCACAGGGGAGTGGCCGGGATCGGTCTGGTCATCGGAGGTCAGAGGAGCGGCCCTGCCTAACCCCACGCCTGTGTCACAGACTGGCCAGGACCTCAGGCATCTCCAAGAAGAAACCTTTACCGAGTGGTCCCGCTGAGAAGGGGAGCAGGCTACAGGCAGAACGACCCCGGAAACTATCTCTACATAACCAGGCAAATTCATTTCTTTTACTTTAAAAATGAACTAAGTTAAAAATACAAATTAATCCCAACCCACGGTGCAGACGAAGGGATTGGATGCCTGTTGGGCGCTCACGGCCAGCTCCTGGGGCAGGCCCTGAGGCAGGACCGGCTCCTCTACCACCTGGGGAGGACAGGCCACTTCCCTCTGACAAGCACTCCCCACAAATGATGGCTGGGCACGCCCTACCAGACATCTGCAGAAGAACGGACCCTGGCTTTGGTACTGACCGAGAGACGAGGGCACCGTGCCCAGTTATTGCTAGAAGGTCCTTGTCTCTGCCTACGTCAGCCACTTTTCTGACACGGGGACGCAGTACCCAGCACCCACAACTTACAGGAGTTGGCAGTGGGGTCAGTTCAAGGATGGCTGGCTGGCTCCAAAGGGCGCGGGCTGGGGAAGCTGGCTGCTCATCCCAGGGCCGCTGTGAAGCAGAGAGAGGAGGAAGCTGGGGATGAGGACACACCTCCCCGGCCACGCCCCCATGGCCCTCCTCCAGGCAGGCCCCACCTCGAACCGCACAGTGGCCCTGGAACCACCCGGAGGAATCCACTGAGGAGCACAGCGCCCCCATGACCCAGCTGCCGTCTACACACAGGGACCTCGGGGGACACTTTAGATGTCAACTGTCACAATGCCGTCTTGGGAGGGGCAGAGAAAACGGCTCAGGGGTCTCCACGGCTGCCCCGCGGCACTGACCTGGAGACACACACCGCGGGCTGGAGCTCCTGGTGGTCTAGCCTGCCCTGGACTCCCAGGGGTCTCGCCCACACTGGGGGCCCTGTTAAACTGCCCCTCCAGCGAAGCTTTCTGTCCTCTAAGCCTCTGGTTCCCACAAAGCACTGAGCTACAGCCTCCTCAGAAGTACTACCCCCACCCCACTATTTCTAGACTGACTCTGAATTACATATTGATTCCAGCCCTATGGAATTGAGCAGACAGTGCACTGCATTTAAATAAATTATAATAATCATGCTCCTCTGTTTGAATTAAAGCTTTTCATTGCGTGGCTCAACTGAATATTGTAAAAACTTTATTCATGTGTGTGCCACTGATTTGTAACTGGTGATGGGGGGTAGGGTGGCTGGGATGGGGGATGCGGGACACAGTCCTTTCCAGGCTGTAAGCGAGGTGGCAGGGAGTCTGCCCTGAAATACTTAGGAAAATAAACTTTTCAAATGCCTTGTAGAGGCATCATTTACACGCATACAATTTATATGCTAATTACAAACCATTGGATCTATTCAAGGAAGGGATTCCCCTGAGAATTGCAACTGGGCTGGGATTACGTTGTTTTGTTTCGTTTTGTCTTAGGTCAAGTTTATTACCGCACTTGAAAGTTACAGAAGGGTGTGTCCTCTGGAGCTGCAGTTTCAAGGGGCCCACAGAGTTATTTTATGGGGGCAAGGCTGCAGTTTCTAAGCGTCGCTTTTACTTCGTTTCTTATTTTCTAATGTAGCGCTAAAAATCCTAAGACAGAGTCCCTCCCTGAATCAGGGCTCCCTGTGAAGTGGGGGACTGGACTGTGAGGAGCCAGGAGGGGCAGGGAAGGGAGTGTCACAGACAGAGCTGTGCCACCAAAAGCCAATGAGAGAGAGAGAGAGAGAGAGAGAGAGAGAGAGAGAGAGAGAGAGAGAGCGAGCTGTTCAGACACCTGTAATCCTGGTGTTAGCTTTGGTCTTAGCCACTTTCTCGTCACCGCGACTACAAACCCCACCCCCATAACCTAGGGGAAGAAAAGGTTATTTTGGCTCTTGGTTTCAGAAGGCCACAGTCTGTTCATGGGCAGCAACACGGGAAGCACATGGCAGAGTTAATGGTGGAGGCAGCTTCTCACATTGCAAACAGGAAGCCGAGTCAAGCCCTGGAAGGAAGGCAGGGAGGCAGGGAGGAAGGCAGGAAGGACGCAGTCCATGTTCTTCCAGGTCCTGGCCCCCTGATCCACCTGCCTGGGCCCAGCCTCAATGCCCGCCCTTCCACAGTTAAGCCCCACCACAGGCTGTCACCATCCACACGCCTACAATCCAGTCCACGTACCTGCAATCTCCCACACTCCTGTAATCCCATGCACCTCCAGACCCCCCTCCATGCCGCACGTGGTTCCGGGGGGGACCCATCACATCCAAACGCACAAGACATCTGAGGGATTCCAGATCCAGACCACAGCAGCCTGTGTTCCTTTTATTAGTATTTGTTAGCAAAACGGAAGGCTTGCGTTTGTTTTGAGGGATTAGTACACATACAAGAAAAGCCACGTGATCCTGAATTCTTTGTGTCTGGCTAATTTCGCTGAACATGAAGGTCTCGATCTCGATCCACTTTCCTTAGCGGTGACTCACGTTTCTCTTTGTGGCCGAGTACTATTCCATCCTGTCTCTGCACCACGTTCCCTTTGCATCCATTCACAAATCAGCAGGTGCTTGCAGAGCTTCCAGTCGTGATTTTGCGGCTATAAACACAGCCATGGCCAGGTCGGGGTGACACAGAACTCTAACCCCTTCAGGGACGCACCTAGGAGAAACAGTGCCAAACTCTCCGTCGCTTGCCACCAGGGCAGGTTCGTGTCCCTACATCAGGAACAGGGTGCACACCACCAGACAGGTGACCCCGTACACAGGGACACGCCGCACCCTCCAGCAGCCTGCGCCCCGCAGAGCAGAGGGCAGGGCCCTCGGGGATGTCCCTAGCCAGCCTGGGAGGGGCTGTCCCGGCTGAGCTGAGTCAGGCACACGCCCAGCACCTGCTGGTCTGTCCCCCCGGAGTATGCGCTTTACTAGTGGGGCTTCAAAATACAATCAACACCACGAGCAGGAGGGCTCCTCCGGCCCCCAAGTCACATCCTGTGCCCTCGCAGCGCGGCTCCGGCCAGCCACTCAGGTGGCCCACACGCCTGTGCCACACAGCCTGCACCGTTCTTACCCAATGCAGTCATGCTTACAGGAAGCCAAAGAACTCGCCAGATGGTGGGCCAGGACGCCGACTCTGCCGCCTTTACTGTGCCTTCAAGGTTGGAATTACTGCTGCACTTCCGGCTTTGCTATAATCACCCGTAATGAGCCTCCGCGCACGGGGTCCCCCCAACATGTTTCTGACAATGGAAGTTTTCAAAATGCCTCATTAAGTATTTTAGTATGTATTTATGGGGTTTTCACGGTGCCTCCCGGTTCCGGTGCCCACGCGGTTGGTGTAAAGGCATATGTTCATATTTTAATAAAAAAAATACTACCATTAGAGCTCATAAAACGACTACCGTGGGTTGATACCAAGGTGTCAGGGCTGCTGGGCGCTCTCCTTCTCGGGACTCCCCCACTGGATTGTTTTACAGCCCATCATAAACCTATTAAACTGCTGGTAATAAAGGAGGTAATTAGTGATTAAACCTTGTTGCTTAGCGAGCCAAGACAGTCATCCTTAACTTTGAGTTTTATTGAGAGTAATCAAGACCAAAACCTTCAGCAATGTCAAGTAACAGTGAGGAGACCGCCTCCGCCCGGGGAGGGTCGCACCCACCTGCCCGGCTCGGCTCTGGCTCCTCGTCTCCCCCTCCTGTTTGGCCGGTGGAGGAGCCTCTGGTTGTGGTACATACTGTGTTTGCAAGTGTGAGGCAGGCCCGACACGGGGAAGACAGGCAGGCAGCCAGGTGCCCCTGGGCATGAAGCCATTGGGTTGGCTGAGGGCCGTGGTGTCCCCATAAGAGGATCCCAGGGCAGCCCTGGCCTTGCTTGCTGTGTGCATGTATGCAAGTGTGTGCATGCACGTGTGTGTGTGGATCGAGCCCGGGCCTTTCCACTGGGCTACATCCCCAGCCCATTTTCAGTTTTATATTTCCATACATGGTCTTGCCAAGTTGGTAAGTTGCCCAGGCTGACCTCAACCTTGCTGTTCTGCCTCAGCCTCCCAGAACGCTGGGGACGACGGGCCTACACCTGCAGGCCCCGCTCCTTGAGCTCATGTCTGCTGGCTGCAGCCAGGGGCAGGACCCCAGGAGCCCGTAAAAGGACATCCTCAGACCCAAGCTGCCTGGCATCTGAAGCCAGGCCAGAGCCACAGGAGAACTCAACAAAAGCCAAGACCTGTTCAGCTGAACAGTCCCACTAACTTCCTTCCCGTCACCTTTGTCGAAGGTGACATCTTTGGAGGCGCAGAGGCAGTGGCATGAGCCCGAAACCCCCTCCCCACCGTGGGCCATGCCCTCCAGGGTGCACTGGCTGGGCCCACGTGAACACGGGTGTTCCCGCTGCTGTTGTGTGAAAAGTGACATTATGCACAGCCCTCTTCATGCTCATGTCACCATCTTTACCTCAAAATTTGGGGTGAAGCAGCTTCACCAGAAGATGAGTGCCGGGGACAGCGGAAGGTCTCCCTTTGCTGTGGCACTAGTGCCCTGGCCCAAGGCCGGCACGCTGCGCTAATTCTCAGCCCACTGTCTCGTTTTTGATTTTGAGACAGTCTCACTAAGTCACCTGGGCTGGGTTGAAAATCGTGATCCCTTTGCCTCAGGCTCCCGAAGTGCCGGAATTACAAGCCTGCGCCCCCTGGCTGAGCTGAAAGAACACTATTGTGTATTTGGGGGTTTAGATTTTTGGAGTGTTTTGTTTTGTCTTTTCTTGAGACAGGGTCTTGCTCTGTAGTCCAGGCTGGTCCTGAACTCACTCTGTAGCTCAGGCTGACCTAGAATCACAGCAATCCTCCTGCCTCAGCATCTTGAGTGCTGGGATTAAACGAGTGGGCCAACGTGCCTGGCTAATATTTACATGGTGCTGGGGAATCAAACCCAGGACCGTGTGCATGGTAGGCAAGTGCTCTAACCACATGGCTCCCCCCAGTCCGAAAGGACACTTTTGTGAAGGCAGCAGAGAGAAGGCCCCAGCCCTGGGTCCTGAGCCGGCCAAGGCAGGCTCCCCTCTGCCTGGAGCTCAGATTTCAGCCCTGGACTGACCGGTACCACCAAGGTGGTGTACTTGGGAGGTTGCCACATAATTTCCTAAGAAAAGACTTCAAACTGGGAGTGGAGAACACTGACGCCGCCTGCCACCACGTCACAGCGCCTCCAACCAGCCTGGACCCCACAGGGCGAGGCCCAGGCGAGGGCCTCCGGTCTCCGCCACTCTCTCCTGTGCAGCTGGGTGACCAGAAGGGGCCGTAGGGAAACTGCAGTGACTACTCGCTCGGTGGCCTCAGCTCAGTGGGAGGGACACACCTCAGTGGATAACAAAGCCAGGATAAACACGCGCATGCACACACACATCCTCCCATGCAGCCCATCACAGGACCTTGAGCAGAGGCTGTGACGTAGCCTGACCCCTGCCCCAGGGTCACACCTGTTCTGGACCTGCCTTTCCCTGGGGGCTGAGGATCCCGGACACACAGGCCGGGAGCCAGGGAGACACACAGGCGAGCAGCACCCACAACAGGACGCCGGGTCAGGAATCCAGCACTCAGCAGAAGAGCTGAAGTTAAAGCTGGGCCCGGTGTCACAAACCTGTCACCCAGCAGTCTCAGAGGCCGAGGCAGCAGGATGACATACTCGAGCCTGGCCCAGGTAACTTAGCAACTTAGCAAGTTTCTGTCTCAAAACCAAAAATAGAAAGTTGGGCTAGAGACAGAGCTCTGTGTGACGGCCCTGGGTCCCGGCACCAGGCTGCGCTCGCACACGCACGCGCACACACACGCACACGCAAGGCACTGGCTGAGACTCCGGGCAGGCGGGGCTTCGAATGACCCGCTCATCTGGAGCACGAGGACAGCACGCCTGTCGCCGCACTGCAGCGGCATGAGGAACGTGTTAGGGTCGCCTCGAGGAGGTTATACAGTGGAACTGCGACGCGGCTGGCCCAGCCTCCTGCCTGGCATCGCCGCTGTCCCCACCCAGCACGGAGCAGAGCTGCGGCTGTCACAGGGACGCCCCGCCACCCTCCAGCTCGTCCTCCGCTCGCCCGGAGCTGCCTCAGCCCGGCACCCCAGCAGCTGGGCAGGGCTTAAGCTACTGGAAGAGAGTTGATCTGGCGCCTCGGCTGGCACAGACACCCGCAGTAAGCTGACAAGCAATTACACCGCATATCGCAACAACTGTCACGTCTCATTTCTGTGCAACATGGATGGGAACCAAAGGCAAGCGGGCCAAAAAAAAAAGCGAGAGGATGAGAGAGCTGGCCTTCATCACCATAGGCTGCTGCTGAGGCTCTCTAGGTTTAAAGCCCATGCCAGGCCGCGTGGCACAGGCCCATCATCCCAGCTCTCTGGAGGCTGAGGCAGGAAGAGGAGGGCCTATTAAATCCCAGCCTGGGCAGCTCAGTGACTTAGCAAGACTTTGTTTCAAAATCAAAAATACAATCTGATGAAGTAGCTCTGTGTGCAGTCTTGACTTTGATCCCCAGTACCAGAAAGAAAACAAACAACGATAGTAGCAATAATAAAAGATCTGCGGTCTGCTCACCGATAACCACAGGAAGTGGGGTGCAGGCGCCACAGCCCCAAGGAAGCAGAGCACCCGGATCGGGATAGCACCGCGAGCTGCACCCCAGGGTCTCCTTGGGCCCAGGGCTTGGACAGCTTGGGGTCTAACCCAGGGCCCTCCCTCGTCTCTCCTGGGCACGCCGTCCCTCCACCCCGACACTCACCCCATGTACCCAGTCTCCCTTGCCGAGCGGTAGCGTGCTGGTGGCCGCCCTCCGTGCTCTACGTGACCAGTTGGTGTCTGGTGGCCTTCAGTTCTTCTTCCTGGGTTCCAGGCTCAGTCATCACAGCCAGACGCCTCTAGGTGCGGGGGCACATCATGTTCCGTGCATTAGGGGCAGCGCACACGGTGCCCGCCCGTCATGCCAGCACTCGGGGTGACGGGGGCTGGGGCAGGAGGACTGGAAGCTTAAGCCCAGCCTGGGCAGCATAGCAACATAGTGACACCCTGTCTCAAAGTGATAGGGTGTGGGGTGTAGCTCCGTGTGAAGGCCCCGGGCTCGCCGGGCCTCTGAAGGAAAGGATCCTGTTCTCTCTGACGACCTGTGCGTGGGACCCCTGCCCTGGCCCTGGGCTCTGCCTTGGGGGGCCTAGGCTCAGTCACCGGGTCGTGGTGGGTGTCACAGGGAGCTGAGGACGAGGCTTCCTTCCATTTGCAGCAGTGAACCCCTTGCCTCTAGCACTGTGGGCACCCTGGCAACACGCAGCTGGAACCGCCTGCCTGGCGGCAGGGGACACTTTTCTTTCTCTCTCTCTCTCTCTCTCTCTCTCTCTCTCTCTCTCTCTTTCTTTCTTTCTTTTCTTTCTTCTGTGGTATTGGGGGTCAAGCCCAGGGCCTTCACACTGAGCTACATCTCTAGCACATGTTTTATTTGATTTTGAGACGGGGTCTCACTGAGTCACTGAATTGGGCTGGAACTTGCGCTCCTCTCCCGCCTCCAGGAGAGCCAGGATGACAGGCCTAGGCCTCTGAGCCCAGCTGCGGAACACGCTAGCGTCTGGCTTGTGAACCTGTTAAGCGTTAAGCACAACAGCCACTTACTGACCCTCAGGGCCATCATAACCCTTCAAAAACGCGGAGGAAGAAACAGACGTCACTGGGGATTGAACTGCAGAAACAGCTCATGACTTCCTTGTTGAACGGCCCCCGCTTTCTTGGGGTACCAGCACTCAAGCCCACAGCCTTTGTGCTGAGCTACATTCTCTCCCCAATTTTAAATTTTTGATTTGGAACTGGAGTCTTCCTAAGTCATTACATTGTCCGGGCTGGGCTGCAACTTGAGACCCTCCCGTCTCAGCCTCCCAGAGGCCTGCACCTCCTGGCTTTTTCTCAAATGTCTTGGCGCCCGGCTGCCTTTCCAACTCCCAGGGCCTGGGAGCGTCCTGCCTGGAGCAATTGCACCGGGAGTGAGGTGCCAGCCGGGGAAGGGCCGCCCCCCACCGGGAGGCCCCACCACTCACTCTGTGTGCTTCCCTCCTCATGGAAGCTGTGAGCAACAACTTATCAGGGCGGAAACCCAGGCCCACGCTGACTCCCGCCCGGCCCCCACGCAGAGCACCAGCTCAGGAGGACCCAGCCCCGCCCCTGCCCAGCCCGGCCCAGTCACCTAAGCACCTCCCAGTGCTTGTGGGTCTCGGGGAAGAGAGCAGGTGCCAGGGGCGGCGGGGACATCCGCTGGGACGCGGGGCAGCCACTTATTTGACTGGACTCGTTTCCAGAGTGAGCAACCTGGCCTGTCACCCACTGGGAACACTGACCCCAGAGACATTCTACCCACAACAGAGGCCAACCAGCGAGTGACCAGCCCGGCCCATGGTTTCTCCAGCAGCATGTCACTGGCCACAGAAGTAAATGACAGCTAATTACAAGCCACACTGTGGTGGGGGGTGGCGGGCATCCTGCCCAGGACAGCGCTCAGGCCCTCAGGCGCTCACCTGCTTGCAAGGGGGCTGGGGGCTCTACAGGTTCCCCAACAAGCTGCTAAACACAAAAGCTTATTGGATTACACAGATTTAGGCAGAAGCACTGAGATCTCTTTGCCAGGCAGGAAGAGGCAGGCGTGGGGGCGGAGAGACCACCCCGCACACCGGCCTTGAATGCTGGGCGCCCTTTCCCTGGAAGGAAGTCAGCCCCAAAGTTGTGCCTGGCGGGGCAGGTGCCCTGCGGGGCACAGCGGGGGCCGGGGCCGGGGTTCCCTGGTCAGCCCCTCGCCTCTGCCACAGGAAGAGGCGGCCCTGGCCGAGGTTGCCTCAGCCCCTGCCCAAGAAGCGCGGCACTGGGATTTATCAGAAAAGGGTGTTCGTGGCCGCCAGCAGACGCTTTGATTCCCTAATAATGTTTTTCTTCTCTTTTTAGTTTAAACAGTCAATGCGTTCATTACATGTTTAAGTCTGATTTCAAGTTAATACATTTGCAAAAAATAAGAGGGTGTCGAAAATAATTAATGTCACTGTGGGCTGCACTGAAAAGACCTCAGTTTTTGTAATTCACTAAAGCAATTTCTATTCATTTAGCTGAGCTAAATGCTTATTGTTAAAGACAAAAGACTGAGCAGTCTGACACTGAGCTCATTATGTATGTTAGGGACACTCAGCCATCCAAGGCCACGCTGCACACTGTGGCCACAAAGCCCAGGGCAGGGTGGGGATGTGGCCCGGATTAAGATGCGGGGCACGGCGGGCGCCTGGGCAACTTCCCACGCAGGCCGCCCGTCGCCAACAGCAGGAGGGCTTCTCCGAGGCCATGCCGGGCAATCAGTGAACTCCGCAAAGTCCAGAGTCTTTCTCTCTCAACTCTGCCAGCTCAGGACAGCAGACTCCCAGCTGACTTGTAAACTATTTAAGTTTTGAAGACGCTATAGCTGGGCCCGGTGGCACACACTGCAATCCCAGCACCCTGGGGAGCTGAGGCGGAAGGCCACAAGTTCACGCCAGCCTCGTGGGCTGGGATGTAACTCAGCGCAGAGGTCCCGCATAGGGTCCTCAGTACCGAGGAAGAGGAGAGTAGAGGACAAGATTCGTGACCACATGCAGAACGCGTGTCTTTTGGAAGATCAGTGAGGTAAGTGCCCGCACCCCTACGTGGCTGTGATGGGCACAGAGCTGTGCCGTATGCAGCGTGGCTCCGGGAGGCTGGCCCATGTTTGGCACAGTACCTGTGTTCTCAGCCAGGCAAGGTGCTGGGTGGATGGGCTCCCAGGAACACGGGGCATCAAAGGAAGTCTCCATTTTCAGAAGAAACAGGACTCCTGTCCATAGTCCATAGTCTCACAGAGGGGGAAAAGAAACTTCATTAACCCCCAACCCTGCATTTGGGAGTCGCGCGCTGCTGGTCCCATGACAGAGTCCCCAGGGAGACCCAGAGTTTGCACATGATACACGGGGTCTCCATGGGAGACACAGTCTCCAGGGGAGATGCTGAGCGCCCCACGAGCCACCAAAGCCTCAGAGCCAGATTGGGACCCGCTGGCATCGTGTGAAAATGTTTCTTTTCTTTCACTCAGAAAGCCTCTCCGGCAGTTTTATCGTGGAACAGAACATCACCATCCCAAGAGCCTGCCCGGGTTGGTTCCAGCCTGGGGAAGGTTCCAGCGCATGTCCAGAAGGCCATGCCCGAAAGTTTACTTTCCACCTGCAAATGTGAAAGCAAGTTTTAAGAAATCTTGACACCTGAGTTAAATGAGCAGCTGGCACGTTCTCAAGCCGGAGTCCTCGCTGTCTCAGCCCCTGGGTGCTATCAGGAAGGACTGTCCTGAGGCCCACCAGAGGACACCAGGAGGGGCTCTGCCCTAAAATGCAGCAGCAAGCCGCCACCTTGTTCAGTCAGGGGAGGGCAGCGGCCGCCTTATCAGTGTAGGTGGCGCTGACCGCAGTGACACTGACACCCAGACCCACCGAGTTACCATGCAGGAGGGACATGCCCCTCCTCTCAGGGATGCTGTGAGCCCGGCCAAGGCACGGACACTTAGCCCTGCACAGCCTGGGCCTGCTGCACTTTCCGTGGGCAGCCCACAGGGTGACAGCAATCCATCGGCCCACACGGTCTTCCATGGGGGCAAGTGCACACCAGGCCGCCCCATCCTGCGCACCTGCCTCGTGGCTAGTCTAGGACAGGGCCTGCCCTGTGCTTTAGGAGGTCTGGGCATGGCCGCAGCTGCCAGGTGCTGGCCGGGGAGGACAGGCACCGCACCACCTGCCCAGACCCTCACCCGACACTGGGCCAAGTCCGGCTCACAGGACCTCTCACGGTCTGCAGTAGAGCACTGCACTCTCGCCCACATGCCACATACTCATTTGGTGTAACTGTGCATGTATTTCTATGTTCTCAAGAGACAACAAACTCGGTTAAGGCCCACCGAGCATTACACAGCGTTTAACTGTCTAAAATAGGCCAGCGGCCTTGGTACTAACAGGTGCAAATGATATTTTAGAATATTGTTTGAATTCCTCAGACAGGTACGTGTACATGCCTACATGCCTGCGTGTGTGCGCGCATACGTGTGTGCACTGGAGATGGAACCCAGGGCCTTCATACTGAGCTACACCGCCAGCCCATTTATGATGTTGAGTTTGAGACATGGTCCCACCAAGTTGCTCAGCTGCCCAGGCTGGGCTCAAGTTTGCATCCTCTTGCCACCGCCTCCCAGAGTTTCGGGAGCATGCCCCAGGCCTGGTCATTCCCACGTGTCCCAGGCCTGGTTATTCCTGGCACCCCAAGGGTCCAATTGTGCGTGGTTCACGTGGAAGTGGCATCTCTCCTCTCCACTTATGATGATGCACTAATGTATGTCTTTCCTTTAGAAAAAAAACAAAAACAGTCTTTTTCTGCGGTGCAGGCTGGCCCTGAACTCATTATGTAGCTCAGGCTGGCCTTCAACTCGCAGCCATCTTCTTGCCTCAGCCTCCCAAGTGCTGGGATTAGAGGCTTCTGTGGTGCTGGGGCATCAAACTCAGGGCCCTCTGCTTGCTAGGCCAGTGCTCCCACTGCTGCGCTATTCCTCCGGCCCAAGGTGCATATGACGTTTGGAAGTTTCATTTCTCCTGGTTCATAGGGGTGTGTTTGCTTAAGTGCCTGGCTCCCCCTTTGTTAAGTCACAACAAGCTTTTCTTGGGTTGAGAAGGGAGGGGGAGGGAAAGCCAGTGGACTAGTGATGTGGGTCTTTCATGTATATGCAAGAAAAAGATCTTTTCACACCTTGATGAAATTAGCATAAATTTAAATACTAATGAATCCTCAGTGACTGGTTAGGAATGCCAAGAGCTGCACTCACACACAGTCCATGATTCCAGGAGACAGATCAGACCTGAGGCCGCAAGCTCCACCTCACAAGAAGCCCAGAAAGGTCCCAGACAGTGTCCGGGGCCAGCAAGGCAGAGGTGTCATCACGCAAACGCTGCCCAAAGACAGAAACAGTGAGATAGAGCTGGTGGTGCAGCGGGATTCCAGGTTCCAGAAGGCTGAGGCAGAGAGACTGCGAATTTGAGCCCTCTTGGGCAACTCAGAGACTCAGCGAGATTCTGCCTCAGAATCATACAAACACACACACACACACACACACACACACACACACACACACACACACGAACGGGAGGTGTAGCTCGTTGTGAAGGCCCAGGATTTGATCGCTAGTGCCAAAAAGAAAACACAAAAGAGATGGAGGAGAGAGGAATGAAAGAAAGAAAGAAAGAAAGAGGAAAGAAAAGAAAAGAAAAGAAAAGGAAGGAAGGAAGAAAGGAAAAGAAAGACAGAGGGACGCCCAGCTGGGAAGCAGAGCCCAGGCTGGGCTGAGTGGAGGGGCCCTCGGCTTCTGGGCACGCCTCCTGCATTTCTGAGCTACTGTGCTTGGGTAAGATGTCGCCAGTGGTCCGAGGTGCCAGTCTGTGGAGGGCCCTGCCCACCTGCCCTCAGGGACGCCACCTGCTCGCGGGGTGGACCCTGCCGGCTCCCCGCAGGCGAGGCAGCCCCTGGGACTGGCATTGAACCCGGGGTCTTCACACTGAGCTCTACTCCAGCCCACTTAATTCTGATACAGTGTCTCTTGACGTCACTAAGTTGCCCAGCCGGGACTTGACCTTGGAATCTTCCTGCCTCAGTCTCCCTGAGCGCTGGGATCACAGGCCCGCACCACCGGCCACCACTGTGATCCTCCTGCCTCAACCTCCCAGTGTCCTGGGATTGTACGTACTCCACAGGGCCCATTATTTTTCATTTCTCTTTCTCTTCCCCCCTCCCCTTTTTGTTTTCCTCTTGGAGGCAGGGTCTCATTTTGTAGTCCACACTGGCTTTAAACTCACTATGTAGTCCTGGGTGGCCTTGAACTCCCAGCAATCCCCCTGCCACAGCCTTCTGCACCCTGGGATTACAGGGGCATACCACCATGTCTGGCAAGGGCCCAGGTCTGTTGTTCAGGATTTAAAGATGAGGACACCAAGCTGTGGAGGAGATGAAAGCCCCTGAGGGCCAGCAGGGCAGTGGGAACTTGGTGTCGGCTGGGACAGTCCCAGGCACCACTATGTGGTGCACTCAGAAGTCACCCTCCTGAGACCTCCTGGCACAAGACCCAGACAGGAGATTCACAAGCTGGGCTTGGTCAGGGCAGGACGGCTGTGATCCTGCCCTCGCCGCAGAGAAGGAGTCTTCTGGAAAATCTCAACCAGATGTAGAGCGAGGCAATCCCATGTAGCCAGGTAACCTAATCAGGTGGAGTGCGGCTGGTGGGATGACCAGGGTGGTGTTTCTCTGTGAGGAGCAGGTGCAGGTGAGGGCGAAGGCCACAGGAGAGCTCAGCACGTGGGGTAAAGGTGTCGGGGCAGGAATGAGCACAGCAGACCAACCCAGGACGGTGGGACCGGAACCCTCCTCCTGCGGCCCCTACCGCAGCACTGGAGCACTCCACATCCCCCCAAAACCACAGCAGAAAGTAGGAGCAAAACGCACAGCGAATGCTGGAATTTAAGAAAGTCTGTTACTGTGAGAGGCACGCTGCTCTCGACACGCCCAGCTCCCAGCACGCCGGTCCCATCGCTGGCCGCTTTCTGAAGCAGCTCTGGAGCCCTCTTTCCTGGGGGTCTTTATGAGACGTGATCCAAAGCACGGGCGGTGGCACTGGGCAGCGGCGAGGCTTCTGCAAGCAGGAGGGGCGTCCTCTCCCTCCGAGGTCGCTGGACCGGGCCCTGAGAGTTTCGGCTCCTCCCGAGTCAAGAGGGGCACCCAAGGCTGACGTGCGCTTATGTCGGGACGTGGAGGCACCACCCCACAGCGCAGCACCGACATTCAGGAGAGAGGACACCCAGGAAGTGGCCAGAGGACAGGATCCGTGTGCTCAGAGCCAGGGGAGTTTGGGGGGCAGGGGAGATGCACAGCAATGTACAATTTTTTGTAATAAAAATGTTCAGGTCACTGCAATTTTTGATCACACCACAAATGCAATGTTTGTCACAAAACTACTCTGTCTAATGACTTGTGTGTATTTTTTCAAAGCAGAATTTCCAACCAATGAGCTCAGTCGGAACTTTGCTTACACCTGACTTCTGTCCCGCGAGCAACAGATACTGGTGCACGTGTGGGGGAAATGTTTTATTTTTGCAATAGTTGTGAATGTGACTCTTCAAGTTTTGCTTGTTTTGTTTCGTTCTGTTGTGGTACTGAAGTTTAGGTCCAGGGCTCTCACACGAAGCTACACCTCCAGCCCATTTTTAATATTTTTATTCTAAGACAGGGTCTAGCTAAGTCACTAAGTAGCCCGGGCTGGGCTCAACCTTGTGATCCTCCTGCCTCGGCCTCCCGGAGTGCTGAGATGACGGCCTAGTTGAAGGTTTTCCTGCTAACACGAGCCAAGTACCGGGCCCTGTCATGGTCTCCAGATGCCTGCATGCCCACCGGAGCCTTAGCTCCAGCGCCTCTGGGATCAGCGCTGCCCGGAGACCACCTTGTCGCAGGTGAGCCCAACTGGCACCCCACGTGGTTTGCTTCTGTTTTTTCCCCAGAATGTATGAATAAGAAAGTTTAAAAAGAAAGCTTGAGTACATACATGCAGCACATGTAAAATATTACATATTTTATTTTATATATGGTCCAAGACAGCTCCTATTCACTCAAAAAAAGAGTCAAAAAACAGGCTTGCGCCAAAGCCTGGCTTCCAGAGGATCCCGCTGAGCTGCTGGGGTAACTCCGGCGGCGACAGGAGGGACAGAGGGAGTGGGGGACCTAGAGGGGCTGGCTGGGCCGCTGGACACCCGAGGCCCGTTCCCCACCAGCCAGTCCCAGCTGGGGTTTGGGGGGAGGAGAACCCCATTCTACAGAAGGAAGGCCTCTCCGTGCAGGGTCTGGCCCGGCGTCCCAAAGGGCGTCAGTTCTGCACACCAAAATCACCGGTCTGGGTTCAGTCTGAAACAACGCTGGGAGGCGTGGCCACTCACACCCAGGAGGGGTGCACCCCCAGACCCCTGGCGCCCGGTGGGCAGACCTCACAGCTTGCGAGGACCCCAGAAGTAACAAAGGCTCTTAGAGGGGCCGGCTGCCGCGTTTTTCGCGTTTCTTCTTTTACAAAGAGCATTCCGGTGTTAGCGGCGTTTAGCACCCCGCGGACCGCGGAGCGGGCGTCCCGGCCCCCCGGGCGGGCCCTCGCGGGGGCGGCGGCTGCGCGGGGACGTTTTGTTTTATTACCTTGCGAGATAATTGGGGACCGAGCCCTGGCAGCTGGGGAATTCAAACCGACGGCTCTGTGCGCGGTCTGCTCTCCGTTTCATGCCGGGCGCATAATTACAACAGGGTTTAAATTGGGCCCAGAAGAAAGATGGGTTCAAGTGCAAATTAATTTCAGATTATCACAACAAAGGTAATCATACCTCAACAAGCTCGCCAGCAAAACACTTGCCGCCGCCGCCCCCCTCGCTCCCACAAAGGCCTTTCAGCTCGAATTACGCTAATGATCTCGGCCGCCAAAGGCGGCGGAGCGGGCGGGCGGGCCACAGAGCCCGGAGGGGGCCGCGCCGGACCGGCCGGCCGTCCGTCCGTCCGTCCGGCGACAGGACCGGCCGCCTCCTCGGAGAGCCGGTCCCTCCGCGGCCCCCGGCGGCCCTGCCCGGCCGCCTGCCACCGCCCGGAGCCCCAGGGCCGCCGGAGCCCCAGGGCCGCCGGTGCCCGCCGCCGGGCAGGGCCGCAGCGCAGTCAGGCCTCATTAGCTCCTCATTACCTGGCAGAGCGGAGGGCGGCCTGGGCATGGCGAGCCGGGCGGCTTCTGCCTGGTTACCGCACAGCCGACCGTGGGCCCGGCCAGCCTCCCCCGTCTGCGGGCGATGACCCCTCATTAGGGGTTTCTAAGGCAAATTACAGTCTCTTACCATTATGTCAGGCAGCGGGGCCTCCGGGACCAGGGGCTGGCAGCGCCCAGGATGCGCCTGGGATCTGTGCTAACGGCCCTTCCCTGAGGGCAGTTGAGGCCCCCCGGGGCCACCGCACCCCTGGGCCCTGCCCTCGGGCCTAGCCGCAGGGCGAGATCCCCACCCCAGGTCTCTCCTCTCCCTGACCTCTCGCCTCCAAAAATAAAGGTGGCAGAGGTCCCAGGGCAGTGGGGCCTTCCAAGGCCACTCTCACCTCCTGGGGACACCGAACCCGGGTGGCATTAAGATGAGGCCGGTGACCGGGGTCGGCTTGAGCGCTATCCCTCACCGGAGCAGATTCTAAACTAGGATGCAGACTTGCCATCAGGTTTAACCTTGGTAGACGCCTCACCTTCGAAACCCACGTGCCCTGTAGACACGGCAGTTGCCAGCCACAAGCCGAGGATACCCCCACCCTACCTCCCAGGACACCAGGGAGCTCTGGGTGTGCACCTGGGGATTCCGGCAGGGTGCAGGGTGGATACCAGGACCCCCTCCAACCACCGTCTCCTACTCACTGTGAGGCACAAGGGGTCTCAGTCCCCGATGAGTCAGGCACATCGTGTGGAGGAGGATGGCGGGCACCGACTCTGTGAGCTCTGGGCAGGGCCTCTGTGGACCCCATCGCGACATTCCTTAGCTCACCGGACGTGTGGATCCTGGGTTTTCAGTGAACGTGGGGATCGCCGTCGCCTCACATGGGCTCAGAGCTGATGTGTCAGAAGAGAAGGAAGCCATCCTACGTGAGGCCCGGTGGCCCAGGGCAGGCCCCAGGGACCTCGGGAATCACCAGAAAAACAGAAGACAGCAGCCCGGGAGTGACCCCGGTGAGTTGCGAGGGTGCAGAGCCCTGACAGACTAATGTTTGCGCGCCGGAAGCACTCGGATGGAACTGCCAGAAATTCCGTGTGAGCCCAGTCGGGTCAGTGAGTCCCGTGCAGGAAGCCCGCATACAGCGTCTGTGTTCACATTTCCAAAACACCATCACAGACTGGAAGAATGCCTCTCAAAATGCCCCTCATCCCTGCTTCCTCTGATCACACTTTAGATTAATAGAGTCATTTAATTCTTCTTTTCAAAGATCCGAATCCTCTCATGTTAATGTCAATCTTCAACACTGGTCTCTGGTGCCACCGGGGTCCCTGAAGGCGCCGAGAACCCGCCAGGCCTTCCTTCAATTATTTATGTATTTATTTGCCATACTGGGACTCAAGCCAGGGCCTTCGTTCTCAGCTGCAGCACCAGCCCAGTGTTTTGATGTGAGACAGGCTTAGCTCAGCTAGGTCGTCCAGGCTGGCCTCGAGCCTGCCACCCGCCTGCCTCAGCCTTCTAGAGGGTGACGCACCCGCTCTACTAGACCCACTGGTTCTTTGAACCTCCTGAGACAGAGCCGGCTCCTTACCGGGCGGAGCCCTGTCCCTCCCCCTCCAGCTGTCACAGGCACCTGTTCCCGACAGGAGAGGGGCCTGGCTTCCTGTCAGTGACCCCCGAGAGGCTGCTGTCCACAGCCTGCGGCCACTTCCACCCTTCACACTCAGCTGCGGGTGCTGAGCAGATAATCCAAGGGCCAGGCTAGGAGCAGAGATAAACGGGGCTCAAAATAGGACCTGACTGCCGCCACTTCTGGCAAACTCCCACAGGTGTGGGAGATCTCTGTGCCACCTCACCCATCAGGGACCCGGAGGGCCCAGGCCGCTTCCTCCAGGGACACCGCGTGGCCCGGGAGCAGCCGTCACTCAGCGTGGAAGACTGAGTCCTCGGGGCTCAGATCCTGGCGCAGCCAGCTCTGGGTGCCGGCTTCCTTTCCAGCCTGGGAAGTCACCGATGGGACACCTGTGCCCACTGAGGGGGGTGGAGGGGCCCAGGCAGTTCTCCTGAGGCTGGCAAGGCTGGAGACCACCGACCTCTGCTGAGGCCACAGTGGCTCCTTAGAGACCAGAGGGCACGGAGTGGCGTGTGGGGACCCCGAGACACGCTCCGAATACAGCTGGTGGGAGGCCCTTCCTCCTTCAGCACCTCAGCCCTGGGGTCCTGGGGCCCGAGGACCCCGCCCAGAGCCACGGAATTCCCCAGCTTCGTTTACACACATGAGCTTCTCAAAGTAGGGCCGCCACGCTCTGTGGCGTCCCATGAGACCGGTGGGCGCTGGGGGAATCTGGGTGCCAAGCAGAGACTTCCTGAGCAGAGCTGCACGGCCGCGGGGACCAGCTGCCGCCAGCCTGCTTCCGTTTTCCTTTCCAAACGTCCCCGGAGTCTGCACATCGTAGTTCTCGGCCCTTCCGGTGGCGTCAGGTGAGTGGTGGCAGTGGGCACAGCCGTCTCGGTCCCGCCCAGACACGTCAGCACGCTTCCCCCTCCGCTGTCTCTGCGGGATGCTGCCCCAGGTCGCGGCTCCTTCAGCACGCCACCTCTGTGCTGTGACCTCCGGCTCTGTGGGGGCCCAAGGACCCATGAGCCTCCTGCATGGGCAGATGGCAGCCCTTCCCAGATGTGCCAGAGGCCTGGGGTCACGTTAGGGAAACCCAACCCCTGGGCCTCCAGCCCTCCTGATAAGGACCGAGAGGACCAAGGTGGACAGGACCACCCTGGGACCAACCTGTCCCCTCACATGCTCCTGCTAAGTGACAAGCTTGTCGCGCCTGGCCCAGTCTTTCCACTAAGAAGACCCAGGAGAAAGTGGCCCAGGAGGACGGAACGCAGGGAGGTCTGGGCAGAGGGTACAACCCAGGCAGGGCCAGGACAGGGCAGACGTGGGCCCGGCGCAGCAGGGCGAGAACTTCTCACACAAGACAGAGAGCAGAAATCCCACGAGAGAAGGCAGGCGTGAGCAAAGGAGCGAAGACCTTCGCCTAGCAACAGCTGCTGCGGGTGACTCCGGGAAGGGCCCAGTGGCGGCAGGTCAGGCCGCCCTCGAGCCACAGCAGACCTCTGCCGCGGAGTCAGGCAGCATGGGCCCCTGCAGCGGATGCAGCGTCACCACCTTGGTGCACTGCTCCCAAAAGCAGCGAGAAAGGGAACTGGTATTGTGGCTCAGAATGGAGTGTTCCCAAAAGTCTCATGCATTTGAATGTTATAGATCATCTGTGGAACCACGTGCTGATGAGAGATTGGGCCTGGTGTGGAGGGGTGGGTTACAGGCATGTGAACTGTATTACAGGCATGTAAGTTGGATTACAGGCATATAAATTGGATTATAGGCATGTAGTGGGGGGTTACCACAGCTTTCCACACCTGGATCCAGGCGGGGTTGATCCATGGGATGAGACCTGGAAGGATATTTAAGCTGCTTCCCGCCTTCCTTGGGGGACGAGTCCCAACTGCCTGCACTTGGCTTCCTGTGTGTGATGTCGTGCGCAGCCGCCTCCACCTCGGCCTCTGCCGTGTGCTTCCATTACTGCCAGTCGTCCCTGAATGGACTACAACCTTCTGAAACTGTGAGCTAAAATGAACCCTTCCTCCCCTAAATCTGTGGATGTCAGGTGTTGAGTCACAGCAACAGACAAGTAAGACAACTGCCTTGGACACCTTCTTGCTGCTGGGACGCAACACCCAGCACTCACAAGGCGACAGCTCACTGGTTCGGAGGGCTCGCCCACGGCTGGTGGCGGGCACCGGCGGTGGCGCCTAGTGGACAGCCCGACTCCACACTTCTCATCAACTGCCCACCGCTGCCTTCACTTTCCCTCCCCACGCAGCACTCCTGGCATGCAGCCTCGGCCCAAATCCAGGTGTGGCTGCACCCCGGAAACTAAGATCTCTGGAAGTGGCTGCAGCAGCTCAAATCCCAGAACCGCTTCAGCACCCCCAAACCCACACACAGCTTCAAGACTTACCCAGCTAAACAGTCACTGCATTTTCGCACACCCACATGCACACGCACGCACGCACACACACACACACACACACACACACAGAGTAGGGCTCTCCATCTACTAGGGCGTGGGTGCATTCACGAGATCGCATATGACCGCGAAGCCACTGAGGAGAAAACACTTCCATCTTGGCATTCCCACCAACTGGCCACTCCACACCCTTTTCTCATGATAAACCGGAGTCCGATGTGTGGCCTCACAGTGCTCGTGAGCAGAGTTCCTGCCACTGTCCTGTACTCTGGTGCGTTTTAAGTAACAATCGTGGGTCACAGGAAGGTGCTGCAGCACCAGGCAGCTAATAGGTCCAGTCGTGCACGAATGTTGTGGAGAACTTTCACAAATTATTTCTAAGCGCATTTTAGGGTTTTTTTGTTTTGTGGCACTGAGGATTGAGCCTGGGCCTTCACAGTGGGCTACGCTCCCAGCCCAGTTTTATTTTTCAAATGAGACAGTCTCTCTTGCTAAATTGCCCCAAATCATCTCAAATTTGTAATCTTCCTGACTCAGCATCCCAGAATGCATGCTGGGGTTGCAGTCCTGTGTCACTGGGCCTGACTTCTTTTTAAGGGAAATTTTTGTTTGGCACTTTTCTGTTTGGGCCGTTCTCTCTCTCTCTCCCTCTCTCTCTCTCTCCTTCTCTCTCTCCTTCCCCCCTTTCTGCTTACCCATCACCTGCCCATCCTGGCTGTGCTCCTGGGCTCCAGGGGGGCAGCTTCCCAGGAGGGCTCTCCTGTGAGCCCTGGCTCTGGTCCTCGGGAAGTCCTTTCCTCCCCACCCTCCCCTGTGACCACAGAAGAGGCCTGGCATTCCTGGCAGCTGCCATCTTCTCTGGAGCTTCTTGCCCCTAACCAGGTGGGGGAGGGCCCAATGAGTGTTCGAATCCCAGTCCAGGCTGGTGCTGCTTTTGACAGCCTAAGTGTCTCACAAACTGTCATCTTCGCTTCACCCACTTCATGCCGCTTCCACGTGCCACCTGTTCTGTTCCCAACTCCCGACTCAGCAGGCCGCTGGAATGTGTGTAGAGACGGCATCTCCTCGTTGACTGCTTTCAGCGGCACTGACATGCCAAGGTCATGCGGTTGTCCTCTTCATGAATGTGAGTTACCTTACAGCTTAGATGTGTCTGATTTATTTCAGCAGCATGTTAGTTAGTTTGTAAGGTATCTTCACCTTCTTAGATTTATTCGTAGTTTTTGCTTTTTGACATCATTGTAAACAGGATTGTTCTCATACTACCCTTTTTAGTTCATTCATGAGAATACAGATGTGCTTTTTGAGTGTTGTTTTGGTGTGTTTCTCTTTTGCTGAATTACTCTACTAATTCTAACAATTTTTGGGGAAGTTTTAAATTTTTTCTTAATACAGTACAGAGCTCTGCAGAAGCAATGTAATTTTTTTGTTCCAATTTGGATGCCTGGCATTTCCATTGCCAAAGCCCTTGCCCAGCTCTGTGAAACCAGGGATGTGGGAGCGGCCCCCTTGTCTTGTTTCTGATGTGGGAGGAAAAACTCTCTCACCCTGAGTATCACGTTAGCTGGGGCTCCTCTGGGATGGCCACAGCTTCTTATGTTCAGTTAGTTTCCTTCAATTCCTAGTCGGTTGAATTTTTTTTGCCCATGAAAGGTGGTCCCCTTTGCCAGGTGCCTCTCCTTCCCCTGGGTGGTCACGCAGCCTGCTCCCTCCGCCCTCTGGTAACACAGCACACACGTAGATGCCTTTCCACATACTGAGCCATCCTTGCATTCTGAGGAGCAGCCCAGCCGGTCCTGGCCCACGATCCTTTCCGTGTTGAACTCCGTTTGCTGGTGTTTGGCTGGGAATGTGGTATGAGCGTCCCTCAGGGATACTGCTCCGTAGTCCTGCAGTAGCTTTGACTTCGTTGTCAGCTGAAGACTGAACAAATAGGACGAATCTGTACGTGTTCCCATGTTACTTTTGGGAAAAGAATTTGTGAAAATACGTCTGTGCTCCTTCGAAAGTTCTAGAATTCACCACTGAAGCCCTCTGGGCCTGTGCAGTTGGGGGCTGAGGGTGGGGGAGGCTCTCGTGCTGATTGAGGCTCTCTGCTAATTGCCTGTCTCCTCAGGTTTCTACTTCTTCATGATTCCATCTTGGCAACGTGTGTCTTTCTAGGAATTTATCCATTTTATTTAGCTTAGCTAGATTACTGCTGCAGATCACTCACAGCACTGTCTTAGAAGACTTTCTGTTCCCGTGACAGCAGTTAAAATGTCTCAGATGCGTCCACGTCCCCAGGACGTGGCTCTCCGAGTCTGCCCTCCCTTCTCTCCCCAGCATAAACTGTTACTGCTCGCCCTCATCTTGAAGCGCCTCCCTAGCTTTCACTACTTTTCTGTTTTCCTGCTCTCTATTTATCGCTGCTCTAAGATCCATTCTCCCACTTTCCCTCTACTCCTGTGTCCAGAGGGGCCCGTTTTCCTCGGAGATCACCTCCTGTCACAATTCCACACGCAGACGGGAGTCACCCAGGCCGTGGACGTCCACGCCCTCTGCCTACCGCCCGATCTGCTTGTGTCTTGTTCCCTCCTAAGGGCTCCAGGCGACAGTTTCCTGAACTTTTGTTGCCATAAGAGGAGCCTTGTTTCTCCAGACGTGATCCCTGCGTGGCCACCGTGTGCTCGTAAGTCCCCATGACTGTGTGGTCTTTCTTCTCCACACGGTGTTGAGAGGAAACCCAACTCCGGGTCCCAAGTTCCAAGTCAGCAGGACGGCCAAAGATGCCGGAACCAACGACCCTGCAGTTGCTTCTCTGAGAGTAACAATGCACGCGTGCACAGGTTATCCTGAAAGCTTGCTAGTATGTCCTGTGTTAGGCTACCTCCCGGACACCCTTAACATTGATATCAATAGTTTCAGTTTTACTTCAAATATCACAACAAATTAACCCCGAGTAAGCTAATTTCTATATGGTGTTGCATAATTTTAGTATCTTCTATGCACAGTGCCTTTCGGGACACCCTGTATTTTGCACGGGTTCCCAGCTGCCCTCTGTGGGGTTGGTGGCAGTGCAGGGGACCTCCTCACCCATGCCACTGCTACGCCACAGCAAGTCTCCTGAGACGCTGCGTAAGGGAAGTTCTCGTCTGGGGAGGTGGAACATGAGACCCCTAGTCCCCAGGTCTCAAGCCGCAGGCCAAGCCCCTTGCTTTGATCACACGTCAAGGCCAAGGTCAGTCCCAAGGACGCTGCCAGCTGGGAGGCTCTGGAAGGGACCAGACTGTGAGTCCGGGTGGAAGGAAGCAAGAACAGAGGCAATGTCAGAAGACAGACCCAGGGCAGGGGCTGCGGTACAGGCACCGCACTGCTAAGTTATAAGGAAAAAATATCCTAGGAGGGAAAAAACAGAAAGCATCCAGGAGGAGTACCGGCAAAGAGAGGCGTCTGTGGTTCACAGCAGGACGATGCGTGCTGCAGCCCACGCGGGACAGGCCTCTGGATCCCGTGATCGGAAGCAACAGTGACGCACCCCATGCACTCCCTCGCCTGGTGAGAGGGGACCCGAGCACCCTCAGGGCCAATGGGTGTGGGCAAGGACACCTCGGGGTCAGACATGTGGAGCACCTGGCCACCTGTCAGCAGTCGGAAGCAGGCCGATTCCAGTGATCCCGTCCCTGTGGGGCTGCAGAGGCCAGGGGCAGAGCGGGTTGGCTACATGTATGTACAGTGCTCCCCAGTGCCTGGCGCAGAACAGGGCTAGTGCCCGTGGGACGGGGGTATCCGGACTGCAGCGTGGTGCATCTGTCCTGAGGCCACCAGAGAGCGCCACGTTACACCCAGGATGATGCCCCAGCTGTCATTAAGTAGGAGGAAAAACCGAGGCCTCAGCTTAGAAGGCGTGGCCGCCCCTGGGAGGCACACACAGGGCCGAGGCGTGCGTGTCAGACTACAGGACCGGGGAACCCAGGACGCAGGACGCTGGGGCGCCGGCAGGCCACTTGGGGGGAAGGTTATGAGGAAAGGATGCGTCTCAGTGGCAGAACAGGAAGGAAAAATTGTGGGAACAATCAAAACTGCGCAGGGTATACAGAATTACACACTCACGTGTTCCTTTGCACAGCGGTGCGCCTCCGCCGTGGGAACACCGCAACGAATGGCTCCCCTCCCTGCCGACTCTAGACACCCCCAGGCGGAGCACGCAGTGTGCCGATCCCGCAGCCGGAGCTCTGCGACTCCCCTAGCCCAGGTCCCATGGGCCATCTGGTGCGGCGCCCTCCGGATCCGGGGTGTGCAGAGCGATGCTCCCCCAAAAGAGGCGCTCAGTGGCCAGGTGTGACCCTGGCCCCGGGTGAGAACTCCGAAACCTGTCTTCCCGGCTGGACCGGGCTTGGGGAGAGGGCCCTGCTGGTGGCCTGTAGGCCAGAGTTACGCTGTGCGGAATATTTTCTATGAGGTCACTCCGTGGTATTTTATGAGGTTAAGCTCAAACCACAAAGCCCTCGGGGGTGGGGGGGTCACCTGTCATCTCAGCTCCCACTTCCCGCAGCCTCTTGGCATGTGTATACGTGAGGATCGAGTCTCAGATCATCTCACTGAGCTACCTCCCTCACCCCCCTTTTTTTAACAGTGTGTTTTTGATACAGGGTCTAGCTCTGGAGTCTAGGCTGATCCTGAACTCACTCTGTAGCCCAAGCTTGTCTCAAACTCACAGCAATCCTCCTGTCACAGCCTCCTGAGTGCTGGGATTACAGGCCTGAGCCACAGGACTAGTGTTTCCCAGACCATATATACGCATTTTTTATTTTGGTTTTTGAGACAGGATCTAGCTAAATTGATAAACTGCCCAAGATGGCCTGAAACTTACAATTCTCTTGCCTCAGCCTCCCAGGGTTGTTGAGATTATAAGTACACCACTGGGCCTGGCTAGCATACAGTTTGCTATTTCTCCCCTAACGTGGCCAGAATTCCAACTCTACATGAATCAATTCTGATTCTAGTACACATTGAGTTTGTCACTAAAATGGGAAGAAATCAGAGAAGTAAACGTTAACTTCCACGATGAAGGACAGGCAGAGGCAGAGGACAGGAAGTGGAGGACAGACGGCTGAGGCCTTAAGGTGAGGTTTAGGGAGACAAACGCGTCACAACCCCTTACAGTAGCTTCAGCCTGAGGCCTATTGGCTCTGGGCTCCAGGTACGACCCATCACTACGCCCCTGGTTTCATCGACGGCCTCACCACTGACCAGCAGCAGCTCAGAGCCACTGGTGAGTTGTTCTGCGTGGGCACACACTCCTCAGTCCGGGGAGACAGAGCACGCCCACTCAGACTTGTATACCCATTGAGATCCTATTATGTAAATAATGCCGGGCGCCCTCACACCCCTCGCACAGAGCCGGAATACACAGCTCTGCCTGTCAATACGTCGCTGAGTTATTACAGCTCCTGAGTAGTAAACCATCTTCACAGATGCCAGGACAGGGAAGGATGATTCATAGCTGCGGCCCAAGGTGCACAGCCATCCATTACGGGAGCGCCACCGGAGGGGCACCTGCCAGCTGGGGAAGGCCCTTGCGCTCTCCCAGCAGCAGAGTCCACGGGGACTGTCTCTCCAGCCGCGCCACGGCCTGCAGAGTGGCACGGGGCCAAGCGGCTGAAGCTGTCTCTCCACCGCAGTCCTGACTGCAGCACAGATGTGGCCATTGCTCCATCGAGGCTTCAGGTGTGTGGGGACCAGTACAGTGCGGTGACCTGCGATGGCCAAGGGACAGGGAAACTCTTCGAGAATGTTTGTTCTCTGTCCCTAAAGGGAGGAAACAGCTGATGTCAGCCTCTGGCACAATTTTATTGTCCTTGAGTGACACCGGAGCAGCCCCAACTGAGGAGAGCCCGTTAGTCTTATGACGAATAACTAAACATAAAAGTTGGCGAGCTGGGCCTGGTGGCACAGACCTGTCATCCCAGCACTCTGGGCATCTGAAGCAGGAGGGTGATGAGTTTGAGCCTAGCCTGGATCATCTCACCAACTTAATGAGGACCTGTCTCAAAATCAAAACCGAACGGGGGTGTGTGTGGGGGGGTGGGTATAGCAGTACAAACACCCTGGCTTCCATTCCCAGCACAGAAAAGGAGAAATGCCACAAATACAGCAGGAGATGTGCCCTGAAAAGCAAGACAATGACCTCAGACCTGTGCGGTCCGCACTCTGGGTCCACAGCAGCCCCGCAGGGACTGCTGCCTCCCTGCTCTCTGCCCGAGCCCACTCCTCCACATACATATTGAATGCCTTTTGGTGACCTGCATCACACAAGAAATGTGAACTTCTCCTTTCGTCATTAGAAAGGCAAAGGCAATAACTGAATAACAAAGTAGTTAAACAAAAATTTAAATTGGCTTTCTGGCCATCACTTCGATAATGCGTCCCGTTTTCATGAGCTCCATCTCTTGGCTCATCTCTACACCTCCTTCCAGCCCCAGGGTCTCGGCTCCCCAGGGACAAGTGCCCAGCCGCGGCCTGGAGGCCACAGACACAGCCCGGGAATGGGGCAGCAAGGGCACTGCGCACTGAGAATCCCGGACCCTGCTGCAGCCTCGGCTGACTGCAGCCCAGCAGCCTCCCTAGTGAGGTCCCTGTCTCCAAAATGCCACGCCAATGGGAGCCGCGTCCTTCAGTCAGCATCGTGGGGATCCTGGGCCTGAGGCACTCCACGGGCATCTTCTAGGGACCCACCTGGCGCCCTGCTGTGCCCAGACCCACACCTAGGTCCTCCCCCACACCAAGCGCTCTGTTCCCTGAGGCGATGCTTCCAATGCCACCTGTCCTTGTTACCTGGTAGCCCCTCCGGTCTGCTAGCAAGTGGGCTCCAAACACTTGCTGGTCAATCTTCTCTAACTTGTCTGTGTGTCTTTCTCTCTCTCTCTCTCTCTCTCTCTCTCTCTCTCTCTCTCTCTCTCTCACTGCAATGACCAAGTGGTGAAAATCCCAGCTCCCCCAAGTGCAACCCAGGATGCCCGCCCTCCCCTGTGGGTGCGCCACCCGCTGGCGGGGCCCAAGAGCTGCCTCTGGATCCGGAGTCCTGGTGGAGGAGTGCGGCCAGGACCAGCTTTTGCGTTCAGCTTCGTCTCGCCTTCCTTAAGGACAGTTAGCTTAAGCAGCTGGAGGAATGTGAAAACGGCCCACACCCCACGCTCAGCTGCCATGACGGGGGCACGCACAGGGACCCAGAGGCACTGGCGGCCCCCAGGGCACAGTGCGGGTGGAAAGGTTGCTGGCCGAGACTCCTGCCCCGCAGCCTTCCTATTCGGTGTCCAGGTGGCCTTCCACGGCTCAGGACGCACGGCAGGCGTGAGTGCGGCTCCTCGGGGTGCACACATGTGTGCGCACTCAGCAGGCCTGCCTCTGCAGCGTGGCAGCCTGGCCTTCCCTTCTCTCTCACCCACACAGCTCGAGTCTCGCGTCCCTGCAGGTGGCATTTACCAACTGGGACAGGAGACAGAAGCCTGCACGAAGTAGGCGACCCGGTGTCTTTTCCGCTCTGGCTCTAGAACAGTAAAATTGTGCCATGATAGCGAAACATGAGTCAGGACTGGTAACCCATGCCTGTATTCCGAGCACCCCAGGAGGCTGAGGCAGGAAGATTGCAAATTTGGGCCCTGCCTGGGCAATGCAGTAGGAACCTTTCTCAAAATAATTAAATCATGATCTGGGGATGCAGCGCAGAGCAAAGGCCCCAGGCTTGAGCTCCAGTACCAGGGGTCTTTAATCAGGCGTGATGAACCACAGGATTCTGGGCAGGTGTGTCCGTGCAGGTGCTGTCCCCTGCAGGCTGTGCTTGCGCCGGGCCGCGAGACGCTGCCTGGGTAGAGCTCAGCACAAGGGCCAGGCTGCGCCCTGTCCCCAGAGGGCTGCACCAGTAACACTCAGGCCAGAAGCCGCTGGCTTCCAGTCTGCAGGAGGTGCCCCACGAGGCCAGGCTGCCCAGCCGCGGCCTGATCTAGCTGGCCAGTTGGGCGGCATCACCGTGGAAGGACACAGAGGCCACCTTGGGGCACTGTGAGCTGCTGGGATGCCCGTGCAGGGCCGACCCAGATCCGACGCCTGGGGAGCCACAGCGCCAGGGAAGCCCCTGGACTCTGAGCGGCTTCTGACAGGACGCGAGCTGCTCCTGACCCAAGGGCCGCGGGGACTCAGGCAGACTTTCGGATGTGATCACGCCAGATGGTGGGGGTGTCTTCCTCAGCACAGTAGCAGCGCCAACTCCCCCGTGCCCTGCCGTCTAGACGGGAGGGTGCCGGCCGACTCGCCGGCTCCTGCTGCCCCCGCACGCAGGCGTCACTTCGCATTAGTGTCCACGCCTGTGCCGGAGCCAGGCGTGGCAGGCCAGGCAGCGTGGGAGAGGGAGCTCGGGCTCCAGGGCGGCCTCCTGCAGGGCCTGCGGGCCAGCTCCGGAAGGGGCGGCCGCGGAGGGTCCAGACTCTGACCTCGTCCTGTCCCCACACTCCTGAGGGTTGGGATCAGGAGCAGCTGGCTCGGGTTTCCTGTAAGCTGGCTCCGCGGCTGTCACGGCCCGGCCGAATGTCTGCCCATGATTCTTGCTTTTCTCTGGGTGGTTGTCCTGCAGGGCAGGAGAGGGCGTCAACAAGACAGTGTGCCCTTTCCGAAGCGGGCCAGGGGGCTGTGCCTTGCCAGCTGTCCCACCACCTGCCCACTACCAAGCGTCTTGCATGTGTGGGGCTGGAAGTCCTGTCTCACCTTGCCCGTGCCTGGGCGTCCGTTTTTGCGACACACTAGCAGTCCCGGGTGTGGTGAGACTGGGACGGTCTACAGCACTTGGCCAGTGGCCGTGGCCTTATGCCGTGTGGCCACTGCACTGTGGGTCCTGCCCACGTGCCTCTGCAAGAAACCCACCAGTGAACCAGGCCCAGGCTGTGTCAGGTGGGGAAAATCCCCCTTTTCCTGACACCTCCTACCTTCTTTCATCCAAAGCTGGGGGCTGAAGTCAGAGCTTTCGTACTGAGCTACGTCCCCAGGCTTTCTAAAGTATTTCTTTTGAGGCAGTTTTGTTAAGTCGCCCAAGCTAGGTTTCAACTTGCAATCTTCCTGCCTCGGCCTCCCAGAGTGCTGGGTTTACAGGCCTGGCCCAACCTGTTTCCTAACATTCTAAATTGAACCAGCCTTGCCCATGCCCAGCCTGGGCATCGGACCTTGCTGGGTTCTGAGGATCCCAGTGCTGGTGGAACTTTCCCTCCTTCCCAGCAAGGCCAGAGATTGGGGTCTGGGATACATTACAACGCTTTGTGACCCTTGGGAGAAAAGGAGGGGGCTTGACCCGAGGTCAAGGACCTGCAGGGAGCGTGCCTTAAGGAGCACGACTCAAGGCCACCGATGCATCGCCACAGGGGACAAGCCTCCCACTACTCTAGGCCCCTGCAGCAGCTACCCACCGACCACTAGTGCAGCACCTGCAGGACCTCCTGTGCCAGTGTGCATGCCCTCCCACAGGCAGCAGGGTGCCCAGCTCCACGCAGGGGAGAGAGGGGGAGGGAGAGAGAGAGAGAGAGGTGGCCGTGTGGATGGAAAGCAGCGTTACTGCACCCATGGCCCGTCTGTGCCCGTAGGTGAGCTGACGAGCTGCTGCTTCTCCAGGGGCTATCGGATTTTGGACAAACGAAAGGAGTCGAACAAAGATACGCCCTTACGCTGCCATCCTCGAAGCCACCTCTGTTCTGGGAGGTCCCCTTTGGTCAACAGCGGAGCCAGTCTGCTTGAAGGCCACCAGCCTCACCCCGTCAGTATGTCACTGTCCCCCAGTCTCCACAGAAGAGAGGGGACACACGTCACTCTGGCTCCACCCTGGCTCCACCCTGGCTCCTGGACCTGGCATTCCCCAGGTCCAGCTGGTCAAGGAGTAGTGGCTTGAGCCGCTATCCAGCCGCGTGGCCCCCAGCTGGCATGAAAACATTTCCTGCGCAGCTCAGTGTAATCAGAGCCACAGGTCCTGCGCAGCTCCGAGCCGTGGAGAGGAAGCCAGCACCCGGAGGAGACAGCTCCCGTAATTAATCATCCCAGGCCGAGGCCTGTCAGCTTCCTCCCAGGGCCGACCCGCCGTCACTCACGCGGCCCTCCGCCATCTGTAATTGTTTAAGGTAGCGCCCACGCCTGGTCCCGACCGCATTTCTAACACTTAAGCCTCATTTACACCTCGGGAGCTGCTGGGCCCAGGGCTCACCACTCGTGTCCCCCAGACACAACGCTGAAGGCCCTGTGACGCCCTGGGCTGTGCCGCCGGGCCCCAGGGACGTGGCCTTTGCTTCAGATCAGATGCCCACAGCAGGCCTCAGTCCTGGCTGGGAGCTGGCCACAGGCGAGAGCGGTGGCCGCACTTCTAAGCAGGGCACACAGGACCAACTGTGCTCGCCTCGGAAGAAACGTCCCTGGGACGGCATCCTAATCAGCCTCATCAGTCAGGCTCTCTCTCTCTCTCTCTCTCTCTCTCTCTCTCTCTCTCTCTCTCTGTGTGTGTGTGTGTGTGTGTGTGTGTGTGTGTGTGTGTGTTACCGCGGACACAGCCCCGGCTTCATACTCAGCTACATCCCACCCTAGTTTTTTAATTTTTGATGTTGAGACAAGATCTTGCTAAGTTGCCCGGGCCAGGCTCAAAACTGCAATCCTCCTGCCTCAGCTTCCAAAGTTCTGGGCTCCTCGGCCAGCACCACCAAAGCAGCTAGTCATGTGCACTCTGAGCTATGCCAGTGTTTTTCCCATCAGAAAGAGGACACATGCGTGGTGGGTGAGTGCAAGTGTGCCCACACCCGCGTGCCCACTCCCCCAAGCCCTGAGGGAGGTGTGGGCACAGGAGCCCCCAAGCCTTCCTGAGGGTACTACTCCGGGAGACCTCAGAGGCGGGCGCCTGCCTGTCGCTTCCGCAGGCACAGCATACACTCCAGTGCCAGCCTCTTGCCTGGCTTAGTGCAGCGAACCAGCTTCCCGACACCACCGCGCCCTCCCCTAGAGTCGGCAGCTACAGGGTTCACCTGGCTCCGGGAGGACGGAGGACGAGTGTGGTTTCAGCCCGTGATCCACGGTCCTGTGGTGAGGCATCCCCCATGAGAGCTTGTCTCAGCGGCCCTCAGTGCCATCTCTCCAGGGACTTTCAGCGGGGAGGAGTCGCTGAGCGCTGGGAGCCGCGCCAAAGTCCTCACATCATAGGGACCGTGCACACCCGTGTCCCCAGCAGCACGCTCCTAAACCCAGGAGACAAACTGTAACACCCATCACCGGAAAAATGAGAAAACGGAAGGTGCCGTATGAGCCCAATGGAGTATTACTCGGCCATAAGGAACGGCCGACGGAAAGGAGGCCGTCTGGATCAACCGCGCTCAGTGAAGCTGTCCGTGGCGCGCCGTTGTGAGGCTGCCGTGAGGTGAAGGGCGGCCTGCCAGCTTCCGCCGGTGCCTTCTCCTGCCAGCCGAGCTCTGCCCGTGCCGCCCGGCAGTCCCACCGCTCCTGGACAGCTGCTCTGGCAGCTTCCCCGCCTCCTTCTTCTCAACAAGGAAACGCTCGGCTGGGCGTCCAGGGCTGCGGTTCACGAGCCCAGGCTTCTGCCTGAGGCCTCGCGCTCTGGGAAGCCGCGACATCGGAAACCCAGAGGTGCTGTCTGTGGCCTGGGGGATTTGCAGAGAGACTGTGCACAGGACGCGAGGTCACACACCTGCCGCCCTTGGCCGTGCACCCACGCCAGCCATGTGGGGAGCAGACCGCCCCTGCGCCCACGGCCAGATGAGGGAGACCTGGGTGGGGTGCCGTGTGGTGCTGGGAGTGGCCTGCTGGACGCAGGTCGGCGGCGCGGAGCCCTCCGGGGTCCTCCACCTGCCTCCTCAGTAGCACCCGTGGGAGCAGAGCCTGGGGCGGCTTGTCTGGCCCCGGTGTTCAGAGTGGGATCAGCCCCAGACGTCTGTTCCTGGGAACCGTGGGGAAGCATCTGCCTACACCAAGTCACTCTTCAGGGTCAATGTGGTGGCTGACCAGGGTGCGCGAGGGCTCCTGCAAGCTGCCCAGGAGGGGACAGGGGAGCCAAGTGTGTTCTTGGAGGGGTGACAGGGGGCACACTGGCCTCCCCGCAAGGCTGACGAGCCTCCTCCAGAGCCAGCGGCACCGCTCCCCTGTGCGGCCAGTGCCCAGGCCTCCCATGGAGAGCAGGGACGCAGTTGACCCCAGTGGCTGGGCTGTAGCACCAGTCTGTGGCATCTTCTTCTGTCAGTCAAGCTGGCTGCACAGGGACACCACGTCCTCGCCAGCCTCTCACCATCATAGAGCACCTGGTCACACCGCAGCAGGCCGGAGCCCTCCTCTGCCCTGGGAGCTCCTGGACACAGGCCCGGCCTGATCACAGCCTAAACCTGATCCACCACATGGCCGGAACAAAGTGTATCGGACGCGTGAGCACCCGCCGGAAGGAAGGTGCTGGAAGGACCACTGTGAAGCCACATCCGGGGCTTTGACCCTGACCTTCCTGGCTGAGGGTCCTGCAGTCGCAGCCCCCGGACGGCCCCTCCTGAACACGGCAGCCGGCTGTCCTCAGCTGACAGCAAGTCCCTCTCGGCTCCAGTGCAAAGCACCATCGTTACAGCCCACATCAGTGCCTCCCTGAATGGCACACACGTGGAGAAGGCACCCAGATGTGAGCAGCACAGCAGGTAAGGGACACGAGTGCCTGTCTTACCCCCAGCGTGTGAACCACATCGCTTTCGCAGGGCCAGGGGCCAGGGAACAGAGCCTGCGGGCAGGCGGCAGGCCGGGACTGTAGGGCCGGCATCTGCCAGCAGCAACCACAGGAAGCTGGCCTCTGGAACTACGTGACTGGGCCAGAGGAGACGGAGCAAGCCACCCACAGAACCCGCACTCAGGGGCCTGGCGCAGCACCGGCGTGGGGATAACAGAGACGATCGACTCATCAATTGGTCAGGCCCTTTGCATCCTCCATCTCCCTGGATTCATTTGATCCCCTGGCCAACAGCTGTGCACGAACATGGCTTTACCTTCCTCTGTGTGAGTGTAGCTGGGTGTGGGTGCTGTATGCACCCAGGGAGGAGCCACGGAGAGTCCCACGCCGGTGGCCCAGCTGGACCTGAGGGTTCCCTGGAAGCGGCCGCTGACCTCCTCACCGCAGGGCGTAACGACAGCCAACCTCCCGCGTGGCCGTCTTAGCCGTCACCTCCCAGGGGCTTCTCAGGAAAATCATTACAGGTCACCCAAGAAGGAAGCCACGAGAGTGGACTCACCTGAGCCAGATGTGAGGTTCACATCCCTGGGCCCAGCACAGTCACGTGGGACCACACAGGTCAGCCCACGGAGCCCACAGCGCTCCTCGTTCTCACTGTACCCAAGTGGCTGCGGTGACTGGGGCCTTCAGCATGACCCCAGCTGCTCCCTACGCCCACCACCTCCTGCTACGGTCCCAGGTGGTCACATGCCAGTCTTTTCTGCACAGTTTTACCTGCACGTGTACATGTGGGTATGCACACATGCACACACACACACATCTCCACACACCTGCAAGCAGGCTCCCTCCACTGTCCCACGCGTCTGTGGTACTGGCCAGTCTATTTCCCATCCATCATGACCCAGGTTAGTAAATAAATAAGAGTGGAATTCTGGGTCATTTGGTTGACATACATTTGACTTAGGAAAGAAACACTTTTCCAAAGTAGTTTAACCAGCCTGCGACTCTTGCAAGCAATGTGGGATAGCTCAGCTGCCTCACAGCCCCTGACGTCTGCTGCGACTCACTCAGGGCTCCTGTAGCGAGAGAAAGAGGCAGGTGACAGATCTGGGGGAGCCAGGCAGGCAGCACCGGGGCCACCACTACGGCCGCTGCCCCCTCCGCCCCAGTGTTCAGCTTTCCCGTCACTGGGATGACACATCTGATACTCTCAGTTTAAAGGAAAAGAGGTTTAATCCCGGAGAAGCGCAGGACGAGCACAGTGTCCCCGTGGCCAGTCACCTCCCCCCACGGAGAATGTTTCCTTTCCACACAGGCTCCGGGAAAGGTTTTCGATCTGAACCGTAACAGCACTCTGGGTTTGTGCCCACGAATGAGCGGCCACTCTGCTGGGAAAGCCACTGCCTTGAGCCTAGATGTGCATCACCAGACCCATCCCACCTGGGCGGGCGCATCTCCCGGCCTGGCCGGGGCTGGCAGAGCGCGCACCCGCGGTCTCCGGCCTCCTGCCTCCCGGCCCCACCCTGAGCACCACGTGGACGCCTGGGGAGGTGCTCTCCTCACCTCAGCCCCGCTTCCTCCGGATCCGCTCGTGTGTGCCCGAGGAAGGCAGGGACGCCTGTGGTCCTGGGTCTCGGCTCTCTGGACCCTGTTCTACTGCAAAGCCCGGGACCTCACAAAGCTCACACACCAGCCACAGGGAAACACGCTTCCAACGGTGCATGTGTCACCCCAGTGAGAGCAACGGGCCTTGCGGACTGGAGGAATGGCCCCGTGGAGGAGTTTGTACAGACGCAGCTTCTGAAGTTGGAGGCACCCAACCAAAGGGAAATCCCAAGCCCCCCCAGCAGCAGGACCCACTACCTTCGACCCCTGTGGGTTGCCTCATGGATTGCTTCCCACCTTACTGGCCACATCGCCTCACTGGGCTGTCCTGCTGGGTGGCCTCTGGGCTCCCTTCTCCCTCCTTCTGGTCACCATGCCGCACGCTGTTCACCCACGCAAGCCTCCCCGGACGAAGCCACCCAGGAGCCCCATGCGGTTCCGCACGGCAGAGCCTGCCAGGTCATAGGCAGAAATCACACTCCAGAGCCGGAGTCGGGTGGCAGCGAGGGCGCAGCCCGGCGGCCCGTGTTTTCTTCTCATCTCTGTTCCCTGGGGTACATACGGTTGAGCCCAGGCTCCTCACCCTGAGCTGCAGCCCCAACTTAGATCTGCTGATTCTGATACAGTTGGCCAGGCCAGGCTCAAACTTGGAATCCTCCTGCCTCAGCCTCCCAAGGTACGAAGACATCAGGCTGCCCCAGGAGTCCCGGCTTGGCATCTTGCTCTTTGTGTGTCGTTGCTGGAGTGATCCCCGAGAGGTGAGGAGGCCGCCTGTCACCCCCCTGCTGGTGGGGTGTCCTCCTAACGCCTGCTCGGTGTCCCCTCAGGATGCCCGTGGTCAGCTTCCACCAGAGAGGCGCCTACAGCCCTGCAGCACAAGAAGGGGCCAATCTCTTCCCTGTGGTCCCGTCCTTGCATGTCCCCAGGGCTTTGGGGACACCAGCCATGGCCCTCCCTGCCCCTCCCGGCAGTCTCGTGCCCTCCCCCTGGGAGGACAGCGAGTGACCTGCTCCGGGTCCCCCAGGGCGGCGCCCCCCAGAGGAGAGGACCCTCCCTCCTGCACCGCTGAGGCCACTGCACCACAGGGACAGATGCTTTTATCTAAAGTTTTGATTTATGATTTTGAGTTTATGGCATGGATGGTGGGAATTTTGATGGCGTTTTCAGCTTCTCTGTTTGATTTCCACCCACTCTGTCACTGCCTTATCTCAGGGCGGCAGCTACATCTGTCACAAGGCCCAGTGACACGCGGGAGGCGACTGAGCTCACGCCAGCGATCAAGCTGGCAGCAGCAGTGGGGGCCGGGGGCCGAGTGTGGCCGGGTCTCCCTCCAGCCCCCGTGCCATCTAGTCCTGGCCACAGGGGATTCCAGCCCAGCCCCAAAGCCAGTGTCCTGTCACTCCCTGCCTCCTGGTCCCTCTAGACAGGACAGACACTGCCCTCCCATCTCCCCCGACTCTGCCCCTCTCCTGGCCTGGCCACAGCCCTTCCCAGAACTGCAGCTGTGAACGGTGCTGCTGACCTGCGCTGTCACCTCCCACCGTGCTCTCTTCAATTTGCCTTTCAAAATTGACTCTCTGAACCCTTAGTGACTGAGCTGGGCCCTGTGGCTAGGCTTGTATCCCAACACTCCAGGAGAACTACAGGTTCCAGTCCAGCCTGGGCCACCTGGGAACTGCTTAAAACCCTGTCTCAAAGTTAATAAACATTAAATTAAATTTTTAAAAAGTGGGCTAGGGCTATAGCTCAGTGAGAAGGCCTTGGGTTCAGTCCCAATAATTCTAAGAAGGCTCTGCTCTCCCCCTGCCTGTTGGGGATGTTGGGCTGTCGGCCTGGGAGCTCCCCACAGGGCTCTCGACTAGCTCCAATCTCACCCTTCCAGAGGCTCCTCAAACTTCTGTGCCTCAGTTTCCCTACCGACCCACGGCATCACTAGTTGTCAAACGCAATAGCAAATATTTTAGTATCTGAAGTTTATCTTTTAACATTCTAGTTCTTTGGCATTCTGAGCGAACAATGTGGGCAGTAATTCTACAGACACAGGAGGGCGTATCCTGAAGGGAAGACTCCTCTTCCCCCTTATCAGCCAGCCCCACCCTGTCAGCTACCCTCCTGGGTGACTCAGCCCCTTCTTCGCTGCTGGGCACAGTACCCAGCACCCCAACTTCAGGACAGCTCATGGCTTCGGAAGTCTCAGCCTAGAGACAGTCAGCTACTCCAAGGCAGACGCTGCACGGCAGGATGGCCGGGGGCGGCCGCCTGCTCACCTCAAGGCAGCCGGCAGGCAGAGAGGAGGGAGCAGTGGGGTCAGGGACACAATCTTCCAGGTCACACCTCGGTGGCCCCCCTCCCCGAGACCCCCTCCAAGCGCTGTGTGTCCGCCGAGTAGCAGCATGTGCGGTGGTCCAGTTGCGCCCTACACACAGGACACTGGGGGGGGAGGGCCTTTAGATTCAAACCGCACCACTGCTCCACACAGCTGTGGTGACTGGCCCTGAGTGTTGAGGGTCTACGGTAAAACCCAGGACAACCTCACTGCGCACGTGTGGGCCATCCCAAGCTCGGCCCATACTCCAGGATGCAGGGGAGAAGGGGCAGGACCAATAGGGCGGCAATCGAGGACCAGGGCCTGGCAGGGGTGAGCCCCTCCGGGCTGCTGCTTCGTACGGCCTTTCCCCGGGATCCTGCCTTCTCTCACCACCAGTTGTCAAATCTAAAGGGGGCTCTGCAAATCCTGGTGCTCCTCAGTCTCCACCTGAGACCCGGTCACCACCCCTCATCTCGCTCAGCCACAAGAGCACAGCCGGAGCTGCTGGCACGGCTGGCTGCCCAGCTGCATGGTGGCACAATGGCATTCGGTTTATGTATTTATTTATTTATTTATTTATTTATTGACACCGGGTCTCACTCTCTAGCTCAGGCTTGTCCTGTGTAGCCCCGGCTGGCCTCAAACCCACAGCCTCCTGGCTCAGCCACCCGAGTGCTAGAATTATAGGTTTATGCCATCATGTTGAGCTAATCTTTATGTGGTGCTGGGGAATTAAACCCAGGGCCTTGTGCCTTGGTAGGCAAGCACTCTAACCACTGAGCTACACTTCAGCCCCAGAGTGAGACCAGGACCTTCACACAGAGCTGCAACCCTAGGTCTTCTCCTCCTCCTCCTTCTTTTAGGCAGGATTTCACTGTAGCACTAGGTTGCCCAGGCTGGGCTCAAACTTGCAATCGTCCTGCCTCAGCCTCCCAGAGTGCTGGGATGAGAGCTGGCGCCTGCGGGCCCCGATGTGGTGGGTCTTTTTGAGGGACTCATCTGAGCCTTTTGTACACATCGAGGCGCAATGTGGATTCTGTGGCTGTGCTCACAGCACGGCCCTTTCCTGGGACAGCGTTGTGTGTTCGCAGAGGCCGGTGTCCAGTGAGTACCCTGGCCTCCCTGTTGGCTTCCCTGGTCATCGGCACGCCCCCCGACGGATCCTGATTCTCCCAGGCCTCCTTTCTCACACCAGCCTCCGAGGAGGAAACTGGCCTGCCCACCAGGACAGGCGCCCTGGCTCTGTTCTCTCCCAGAAAGTGCCCTGCTGCAGTCGTGTGCTCCAGCCAGTCCTAGCAGCTGTCCAAACGTCCCAGGCCGCTCCTGGCCCCACCTCAGCTCACCTGTCGAGGGAGTGTGGGCACATGCCTCCCCTAACCCACGGCAGCCCGTGGGACCGGCACTTTCTCTCGATGGATGTTCATTGCTTCTCACACCGGAAACTTCAAAAGTAACCAGGACCCGGCAGCCCCACGGGCCTCCTCCACGCCACGCCCAGCCTCTGGGCCTCATGCCTCTGCTGCCTGGAGGGCTGGGATCAGTCCTCCCCTCCCTCGCCTGGCACTGCTCTTGCTGAGAGTCCGCAGGGCTTGTGTCTGTGTCCAAGCTCATGTCCGAGCAAGGGGTTGGTACTCCCTCTGAAGCTGCCTAAATCACAAGGCGTCGGGCGACAACCCCTTAACACTGCTGGAAACTTTTGGCTTTGAAAGACAGGAATGGCTGTTCACACAGGCAGGCTGGGCAAGTCCTGGGCCAGCAGCCAGGGGCAGAGTGGAGGCCGGCCTAGAGGTGCCACCTGCAGCCTGCTCCCACCCTCCTGCCTGGCACCAGGTACAATCGCAAACACAGCAGTGCTCAAAGTTTACAACTGATACGGCAAATGACGCCTTGGGGGTGCACCTCCCCAACTCTTCCAGAATGTTCCTTCTTGGTTTGAGCACATCTGTCCATCACTCTCCGCTTTCTGGAGTGGTTCTGCGAGTCCTCCCTCCGGACAGTCTTTATAAGGTCGCCTCACAAACAGAGCGAAGGCTGCCGCCGGGAGCCATCCGACAGAAAGGCAGCTCACGGAAACCTGACAGCGGTCCTCATCCACTTAGTCACCAGGTCCGGCACCATGAGACTTCCGACTCCTCCCCAAGGGCAAACTGTCGATGAGAGGTCAATGCTCAGAAGCACTTCAGGGCGTCAGGTTAGCCATGACAGGCTGAAGGCCTCAGGAAAGAGGACTTCCGAAGCTGCTTCCGAAAGCCGCGGTGTATTGGAAGAGAGGAGGGTATATTTTGAGGTGAGCTCAGGACAATGTATCTGTTACATTTTTAATTTAGACGTCCACTGTATTTTTGGCCACACTTCCCATGTAGGGCAGAGCAGCCCTGCAAGGCTGGCCAGCATTCTTGGGCCTAGGTGTGGCTCCGTCTTGGCCTGGACACATCTAGCCACATGGGAGCTCCATAGGAAAAATCCCGGGCAGCTGTGAACATAGGGCATCATGGATGGGGACACGCCTCCTTGTCTCATGTCCACCTTCCTGTTAGATTATTTCCACAGCTTTTTCTCAGAGCTGGGAACACACTCATTAGACACTGGTCCATTATCCTGTATGCGTGTGCACTCCAAAATGAATCCTAACACCCAGACCCAGAGAAACGTGGATTCTGGCAGTTAAGACCTTTCCAATGGCGAAGGCTACGAGCTGCATTTAAATTAGGGTCCTGCACGCTCCTGGACTCTGGGGTGACTTGGAGGGTGCCTAACAGCAACGCCCATCACCCGCTGCCCTGCTCGACAGCTCTGATGGCGCCTCCGTGCCCCAGGAAGAAAAGAGAGGAGGCAGAGTCATTCCCAGTAACCTAACCCCCTCCCTCCGGGGGAATTTGGAGGGGACGGCCTCAGGGACTCACCCTGGTGATGTCACGCCCGAAGAGTCTGGTTTAGATCAGGCAAGGTGAAAGATCGTGACTCTCAACAAATGATGTCAGGAGATCCTGACTAATAAAGCCAGGGTCATGGAGAGTACAGGAGCAGCGTGCAGCTCAGACCGTTGCCCTGGAGCCGGCAGCGACCTTCGACGTGGGTGAAATACAGGCCCAGGGCACCTGGGACCCAGGGCGGCCGGCCCTGTGGGGTCCCTTTCTGCGGCTCGGCTGTGGTCTCAAGGCACTTTGCCTCGGTAGCTCCAACAAGCGGCGGCAGCCCTGTTTGTTCCCGTGACCAGCGCGTTCGGTGAACCTTTACACCTGGCAGCTTAGTGGTGCAGCAAGAAACCGGGGGAGAGAACTCCTAAACCCCACAGAACACGGCGGACTAGAGTGGTTTCCCTTTCAGAATTCCAGGAAGAAACAGCCGTGCTGGTGTCTGAAGGCCAGGGTGCGACCACCACCTCTCTCGTGTCTGGGGCACCCGGCATGGTGTGCGGCGGTCAGACCGGCCTCGGGGTCTGGCGTGGGCACGCCCCACAGCTGAGCCACCTCTGCTCCCCCGTGGGTCCCGCCCCGTCCCCTGGGCCCACCTGGGGTGACCTGTCCCGCCACCCCTCTTCCACCTTGTCCTTGGGATTATTTCTATTTTGGGGTTTCCTCTAGGGAGCCGTGTCACGTTCGTCCCATGTCTGGTCTGTCTCACTTAGCACTTACTGTATCACACGTGGGCAGTGCTGTCGAGACAGTCTCGTGAAGCACGCGAGCAAGCCAAGACCCGGGTGTTATCAGATGGAACTGCCAGAGAGGCAAGCTGTCTCGGTCTGTCGCGTGGCTGTCACGCTGTCTTGCTTACGTATTCGAGACTGTAACAGAATACTCACCGTCCACAACACAAGGGAGGAAAGAGTTATTTAGCTCATAGTTTCAAAAGGCCTCACACCGTCCATTCGTGGGCAGCTGGTGGCAGGGGCTGCGCAGTCCACTGCAGACAGAAGCGGCATGACGCGGGAGCCAAGGGAAGTCTGGAGACTCAGGCAAGGCCGGAGCTTTCCCAGGAAGGCGTGTAACCATGTTTCTTCATCCTTCTTTCACTTGGTTCAAGCTGCCAGTTGGGCCCCACACCAGGGTGCCCACACCTGAAAGCTCTTCCCCGCTCCCCGCCCCAGTCTCAGTAAGTTGACACAACCCCTCCAGGCCAAGCACCAAGCACCTGCTCCTTCCAGCCAGGCCGGCTTCCCAACAGCACAGCGTCCAAATGCAAGAGCTCGGAGACACCTCCGAACCATCCGGTAGCGGACACGACGCCTCAGTCCAGGCAGCCCATCAAGAGTGGAGCCGGCGTGAGCCCACCTGGAGGCTGAGGGCAGAAAGTCCAAGCAAAGAAGCTGGCTGGGGAGCCAAGTCTTCGCTGGCAAGCTGGCTCCTGTGGCTGGGTGCTGTGGAGGCAGAAGGGCTGGGCGCTCACACAGGGCAGGGGCTACACGGCAGCCTTGTCCACAGAGGCCTCGGGTCCACACAGTAGGGCCTGCCTCAGCACCAGATCGCCCCCAAGGCGCTCCGCTTTTTAACACCACCGCCCAGGAGGAGTGCTTCCTTCCACGAGACCCCCCAGACACCTTCCATCCTGCTCCCGACCGGGCCTCCGAGAAGTGGGTCCGACAACAAACAGCACACAACACGCGGTGCGCAATAAGTCTCTCTCGCGGCACTTGTCTCGCAGTCACTGAGCCTTTCAGGTCCTTCCTGTCCGCGGGTGGCTCAGCGCGCTAGGGGAGCAAGGCCAGGGCGGGGAATGTGGCCAGTGGGCCAGGTTGAACCCTGACATTTCAGGACATCTGCACGTGTTCCAACCGCTACGTAATTACCTGCATAATCCATTTTGTATTTTAGCCACAAAATCTGAAATCTTCGCTAAAGATAGCTGCCCCTCAGTCCAGACAAGTGGGCGGGGGGGAAGGTCAGCCACCTGAGCTCCATGGAGAAGGCCCCTCTGGAGGGCGGGACACTGCGCCTGTGACCTGACTGCCCACTAGACCCCACCCGTCCAGCCCAAGCTGCTCTCCCCTGGATAAGGGATCTCATTAGCGGTATATAAGATACCCAACGCGAGACCGCGGGAGCACTGGAGAGCAAGCTCTTCTCAGACCCGCAAAGGCAAAGCATCAGCCAACCTGGCCTCTTGTTTGCAGAAAATCTGACCCAACAAAAAAATGCCCCTTCTTTTCAGCCCCATGGAAATCACCTACGTGGGTCACGTGCTGCAGGGACATGGTACAAAACACTCTCTCTCTAAATGCGATACTGACACAGAGAGCAAGAGCCACAGGTCATGCAGAAACCCCGTATACCTGCATGGTAAGCACTGGAAACGCTAAACGTCCATAAATCAAGAACTTCCAAGCGAAGAGAAATTATTATGAAGCAAACGACAATAATTTAATTTTCTGAAGTGCAGCTAGATCAGTCTAAGTAGGCTTCTGTCCCTCCAGCAAGGCCAAGTGACCAGGAAAAGGCCCAGCACCAAGGCACCTGCAGCCCAGCGGGCGTCGCAGGCCGGATTCCATTAACAGCGAGAAGAGGGAGGGGAGTCAACCCTAAGTGACTTTTCAGGACAGGAGGAGGGAGAACTTCCACCTTATTTTAGGAGCCGTTAGATAAGGCCCAGTGGCAACTCACTAAAGCCTACAGAAAACTAACTCCAGTCTCCATTGTTAACCCCCACACAAAAATCCCCCAAAACTGTTAGAAACTGAGGCCAGCAGCGGAGTCAAGGCGCCCACCCCTGTCCATCTGACTTATCATCAGGCTGAGTGGCAGGCTACATGCATGAGCCTGACCCATCTGTTTTGCCATGTTCACAGACTGAGAAGTTGGGTCACCCAACAACACACAGAGAAAAGTATTTTGCCAAACTCAAAACCACTCGTGACCAAGTTCCTTACAGGAGAAATAAAAGCACACGTTGTCTCGTGCTGAAGGCAGTCTGCGCCAAGCATGGTACCCGAGGAAGGGATGCTCAGAGCGCCACCCCTGGGAGCTGGGCACAGGCATCGCCGTCATTCAGCACTGACCGGAAGCCCTGGCAGCACCACAGAAGCACTAGGCCAGGAGAGAAGGCGGACCGTGCTCCCAGGGCTCACAGTGTGCAGGGAAATGCCAAGGGCCCCGGGAGGGGCCAGGACCATGGGGCAGGCAGTGCTGGTGCCGAGCTCGGTGCCGAGCAACAGCCCTGTATGCTGGAGCAAGGCAAAGCACCAGGGCCGGATGTGATGGCATCGGGCACCAGCTGTGCAGTGATCACAAAAAAGTGGGATTCCACACAGAAAGCCATCCAATGCCAACAGGAACAAGGAAACATTGTGGAATAAGAAAGATACACCATATTCTTGCCCCAACCAGAAGAGTCAGCATTGTTAAACTACAAGCCCTCTCAAAACTCACTCACATCAATGAAATGCCAACGAAAGTTTAATCCTTTTCTGTTTCCTTTTTTTTTCTCTTGAGATAGGGTCTTGCCAAGTCACTAAGTTGCCCCCACTGGGCTCAAACTTGCTATCCTTCTGCCTCAGCCTCCAAGAATGCCAGCACTATAGGCCTATGCCACCAGACCCCACTGAACTTTTCTGGCTTTTTGCTTGTTTGTTTGTTTTTTCAGAAAATTGACAAGATGGTTTGAAATTTACTTGGAAAGTCAAAGGACAAAAATTGTAAACATACACAGATACACAGACTCCAAAAAGAAGAGCAAACATAAAGATCCACGTGGATCTAAAATTCAAGACTCAGAGAAAAGGCAGAGCAGTGAGAGCAGTGCGGTGTCACGGACGACTTCCAGCTGCACCAGTGGGACAGCCAGGACAGCCACACCTGGGGCCCACCACCAGGCAGAGTGACCGGCAACAGGAGCCAGAGATGCCAGGGGAAAGAAGGGAAATTTCTTCAACAAATTGGGTCCACACAACTGAATTCTCACATATCAAACAAGGAGCTTCAGATCTCACAACACATACAAAATCAACTTGTGAAAACATGGGGGCCCTAGGGTAAAGTTAAAGCAACACATCCTCTAAAGAAAAACAATCTTTTCTTAATTGGGCTAGTGAAGATTTCCCAGGAAAGTAAAGTGATAATAATAGTAATCTTGAATCATAAAATAAAATAGAACACACAGAGAACACAGCAGGAGGGTTCCAGGTCAGGCACGACAAGGTGCAGTGCCAGCTCCAGCCTAGACGCTCTCATGACTCTGGGCTGATCCCGGCTATGTCGCCATGTCATGTCACTCAAGGACAGGGGACAGGTCATGCCGTGTGATGTTGTCAGCACAGCAGCCTGTCGATGGCTACGTGTCTACAGCTGAGGCTGTTATTAGATAGTTCATGTTATTTTTATATCTGTTTGGATAAGCATGATCTACAAATTCATTAACATGTAAACAGCACAGGGCTTGGGAACTTGTGTCCACACGCCTCCTGTTAGCCCACGGCCCTCCCTCCCCCCTCCCTCTCCCCCTCCCTCGCCCCATTCTCAGTGTCTCTCCCTTTCCTCTCAGCCCAGCACCCTCTTCCTCCCTCTCTCTTAAGTCAGGATCTTTTTGTGCCTGCGTTTATGACGCTCTCACGTGAGGCACACTCACCGACACCCAGCCCTCTGCGTCTGGCCCGCTTCACTGAGTATCAAGGCGGCCCCACTTTCTTTCAAATGCTGTAGATCTGTCTTCGCTTATGGCTGCACAGTACTCCATTGTGTACACAGACCATTTTCTTCATTCATTCCTCTGCAGATGGGCATGTAGGTTTTCTCCAGGACTTAGGTATCTTGGATTGCACTGGCATAAACGTGGACTCTACACACGCCCTCATGACACGATGACGTTAGGTCTTTGGGAAACATGTCCAGCAGCGCTGTAGCGGGTCAAGTGGGATTTCTATTGCAGCTTTCTGAGGAACCTTCACACAGCACCCCACATGGCTGAACCGGATCACAGTCTCGCCAGCAGTGTAGAGGCATTCCTGCTCCCCGTTGCCTCACTGGTAATTGGTGTTTTTTGAGTTCTTAATGTAAACCATTCTCACTCGAGTGAGATGGTATCTCAGGGTCATTTTTAGTTTGCATTTCTCTGGCAACTAAGAATGTGGCCCCTTTCCACTGCTCGTTGGCCCTGTGCACTTCCTCTTCCAAGAGGCTTCTTTTCATTTCAGTTGCCTCCTTCTTAACGGGGTCATGTATTTTGGAGGGCTTTTTCTTTTTTTGAGCTCTCTGTGTACTTCAGATGTTAATCCTCTGTCTGAGGCACAGCTGACTAAGGTTCGTCCCTCTCTACCAGTTGTCCCTTCACCCTGTGGATTGTGTCCTGTTCTGTGCAGGAGCTTTTTCGAGTGATGTAGTCCCGTTTGTTGATTCTTGCTATTAGTTTCTGTGAGGATGGTGTTCCGTTGATGAAATCCCTTCCTGTCCCTGTGCCTTTCAGCACCTTACCTATTTTGTCTTCTAGCTGCTTCGGTACTTCCGTTTTTATATCCAGCTCTTTGACTCATTTTGATTTGATTTTCATATATGGTGGCAAGTGAGGTGCTCGCTTCCATTCTCCGCGTGGAGGCGAACGCACGGTTTTCCCGACATTTGTCGAAGATGCTTTCTTTCTCCCGCGAGTAGTCTGGGCCCCTGTAATGTATTCTGAAGGCTTGAAGCATGATTGCTCCAGCTTTGCCCTTGTTATTTATGGTTGTTTTAGAAATCCTGCACCTTTTCTGGTTCCATATAAATTTTAGGGATTTTTTTCTAGTTCTGTGAAGAATGCTGCTAGCAATTTGACTGGCATGGCTTCGATCTGTGCAGAGATTTTGAAAGTAAGGCCATTTTGACAACACTAGGTCTTCCTGTCCAGGAACATGCAATGTCTTTCCATTTTCTATATGCCTCTCTATCTCTTTCTTCAAGGTTCTGTAATTTTCTTTGTAGAAGTCTTTCGCCTCTTGGGTAAGGTTTATTCCTAGATATTTTTGTTGCTGTTGCTGCTATTGTGAAAGGAACTGAGTTTGTTACTGATGTGTAGGAGCGGCTGACTTGTGAGGGTTGACCTTCTAGCCTGCTACTTCGCTTATTAGTTCTGAGAGCCGCTGGTGGGGTTGGGATCTTGGACGTAGAGCACTGTGGCACTGGCACACGGCCTATCTTAGCTTCTTCCCTTCCAATTCACATTCCTTCTATTTCTTTCTCTTGCCTGACTACTCTGGCCAGAATTTCGGGCACTACGTTCTTGTATTTTATAGATGCGATGGTCAGGAGCTGCCCTGTGCACAGGGGTGACGCACATCTGGCGCAGGCCTCAGAGCTTGTCCCATACAGGTGCTTGCTCGGTGCACTGTGATTGTCCCACGGTGCCGAGAGCTCCAGATCAGGAACTGCTGAGTATATAACATGTCACGATTCACATCCGAAACATCCCCTACAGCCTCGTGTTTGGAAAGCAATGGGCACTGTGCCCATCAGCAGGTTCATCCACAGGTCAGCTCACATGCTGCTCAGACAGAGGTGGAATGTGGAGGGAAGGACGCACACTGAGGTGTGGCATGGAAGGACTTACTTGTTCTCAGATCCTCTTGTGTGTCTGCGTCCTTTCCGCCACACCTTGAGCTGTTCTCCTCCACACCAGGCCCTTCTACCATTCCCAGCCAACCGTGCGTGATCTGAAAAAAAACTGTGAGCTGAAAACTGTTAGCTAAAACAAACTTCTTCTCTCTCAGGTACAGAGTACCAGGTATTGTATCACAGGGAAGAAAAAAAAGACAAGGATAGCTCCAGGTCTGGCCCTGCCAGGTGTACAGCAATGGCTCCAGATCAGAACCTGTCTCGTGTACGATGACTGACCAAGGTTGGGACCTGTCTCGTGTACAGCAGCGGATCTAGACTGGGCACTCCCTGGTGTATGGTGAGGATCCAGACTCAGCACCGTCTGATCTACCATGATGGTTCCAGAGCAGGCAGTAGCCTGGTGCACAGCCCCTTGGTTAGCCAGCATGACGGGGTATCGAGCTGGCTGTGGCCGTGGGAAACAGGCCTCTTAGATCTTGCTCCAGTGAGGAGCACTGGCTTCCACACCTTCCTTTACAGCTGCCTGGCGTCTGCTGGCCTCACGAGGTGTGAGCAGCCATATTTATACCCACGTGACTTCACCGAGGCATCTCTTAGGCTGTAAGTTTTTTCTCACATAGTTTAAAGCTTGTCTTGTGTCTCAATCATGATGCCTTTGATAATAGCTGCAAAACATATGTATCCCGACTTTATGTAATTGAGAGTATATTTACCATTTGAGGCAAAATGTTTTGTGTGTCTAATGCTTGTGAGAGAAGTAACAAAAGGTTGTGCTTAAACAAAACTTCACCTTCCATGGCCCGACCTCCCTGCAGCCCCACAGAAAGCAGCCTATTTGGATGAGCATTTAATTCAAATAAAGAAAGGATAGGATGTTGCCAGTGGAAGCAAATCAAGAGAGAATAAAGTACATTTACCAAGGAAATGTTTGCACAACACGCTGAAATTAACATACCATGTGTGGCGGTTGACACAGCTCATTCTGAGGCCGATAAATCATTCATAGGAAAAATAAACACAGACTACAGAGAAATAGGCCACCAGTTGAGCCGAATATCCCAGAACGTGCCTGTTACCTGTTGACACAACGTGAGTTTTCTGCTGAACTAGGCGCTTCACCTACTAAATCAAAGCATGCCCCTCCAGAGATCAGCTTGCCACCTGTTAGACAGGCCCTGGGCGGCTGCTGATGGGCACGAGCCGGTGTGGACTTCTGATGACCTCTGGGTGCCCACGGTCAGAGTGCTGGGTGGCTGCATCATGCACAGGAACAGATGATGCACTCAGTGGTAAAGCACGCATGACAATTAGGTGCAATAGGCAGGCGTGCAGGTCACATGGGAGGGTGTCCCTGCTAGGCTTCTGCCAGTTAGGGTCACCTTAAACTGTGCTCGAGTCTTGGGGGTGGCGGCCCATCCAGGGCTGTCATGCCCACGCAGGGGACTGGTTGTGGGTCAGGAGCAGCGAAGCCTCGGTAGCCGCCTCACAGCGGTGAAATTTCCCGTTACCACTACTCCTTGGGTCTGTGGGCTCTGCATCTACTGAGTCAACCAACCACGGACCGGAAATTATTTGCAAAACAATATTGTGCCAGTAATGAGCACTCCCAGACTGTTTTTCACGGCATTATTCCCTAAGCAGACCAGTTTGGGCTCCTAACACACTCGTACCGTGCAGGGGACACGAGAAGGTTCTCCTCTGTGCCAGAGCACACTCCCTGAAACAGAGGTCCCAGGGGCACTGCCGCTCAGCCACATCATGCAGCAATTAACCCAGTTCTCTGGCACAGGTGGACCTTGATTCCTGTTCCAGTTGTCAAAGGCAGAAGACTCTGTGCCTAACACCCTGGAAGGACACCCCAGCCAGCTGATGCTAAGGCGCCTCCTCGGCGCCTGGCGTGGCTGGGAGTGTGCTTCCTGAAGGCTCTCGGGTGGGAGTCCAAATGGCGCCCCCTTTCCCATCCCACACTCAAGTGACTTCCCTTGACCGCCTCATCCTCAAGTCAACAGGGGCTGCAATGACAAACTGTGAGCAGACTGACTGGGAAAGAAAGGCTCAACCCTTAAGATCCGACCGCTGAAGGCCTTCAGAGGCAGTACAGACACGAACCACAAGTGCCACTCCTGGGCTTTCTGGGGTCAGGGCTGCACAGCGGGACGGGAGCGGCAGGCCAGTGAGCACAGCGTTGTCTGCGCAGTGATCTCATAGGGCCACAAGGCCTCCCTGAGTGGGGCCCGGGGCGTATCTAAGTGGCACACTGCTTAGGAGGAGCCAGTGCCTGACGGTCAGAGGTGGTGCTGAGGCCGTGGGTCTACCGCCATCCACCCCACCCCATCCACAGAAAAACTGTCTTCCATACAGCTGGTCCCGGCACCCAAGGAGCTGGGGACTCCTGGCCTAGGTGGCTGCGCCCAAGGTCGCGATAGTAAGAGGGATATTCGCCCCTCACGGTAGGAAGAGCAGAGGCTCTGTCCAGCGACCACGAGGTCTGGCACAGTGGTGGCAACGTAACAGTTAGGACGCTCCCAGCCCTCTGCTTCGGGGGACACTTCCAAGCACCCTTCTGCCTTCTCTGGGCTGAGAGTCCGTCAGGCTGCTCAGCAGGAAGGGCCTCGCTGGGCCTGGGTCCTGTGACCCTTCCCTGACTGTACGGTTGGCCTCGCTCTGAGCGTGAGTGCAGTGACCTCACCCCTAGCCTTAAATGTCATTATAGCCATGAGCTTCACCTTAATCCCGAATCTACCTTAATGAAATCCTAATGCTGCCCAGATCCCTGGCCTCGAAACCTATCTTAATCTGTCCCCAGGTCACCCCTTCCCTAGCCCCGTAACCGTGCCATGACCGTGTCCAACTCCTCCACTAACATCGTCCCAGCCCTGGCCCAATCTATCCTGCCCCTAACATTAATCTCAACTTCACCCCTCCTCCCTCCCCTACCACGTATGACCTCAGCTCCGGGGACGGGCAGCAGAGCCCAGCCATGCTCTCCACTGTCTGCACAGGTGGAGGGACTGACACTGATTTTCACACGTGCACTATTGTGAGTTTAAAGCAAAGACCAGCTATACATGCGGCGTGCTTCTGATCCCCCAGTCCTACAGGGAAGGGGGCCTGGGGTCCCCCGGGACACGGCCAGACCCCGCTGAGCAGGAGCATGTAGAGTCTGTTCCCCAACCGTCTCAGAGGATCCCCAGGCCCCTTTCCTGCAGAGCAGCCTAGGATGAGACCGGCACAGGGCGGGGCTTCTGTTGAACTGGTACTCATTAGAGTTTACTCCTGTGTACTCAGGGCTGGACCCCAGGCCTTGAGCTATACCCCCAGTGTCTGTCTGTCTGTCTGTCAGTCTCTCTCTCTCTCTCTCCCTCTCTCTCTCTCTCTCTCTCTCTCTCTCTCTCTCAACTGAGGAATAAGCCCAGGGCCTTCACACAGTTCTATTCCTCGCCCATTTTTTATTTTTGATTTTGAGACAGGATGTGGCTAAATTGCTAAATTCGGGATTTTCCTGCCTTAGCTGCGCTGGACTCTCAAAGTGCTAGGGTTATGGGCCTGTCCCAACAGGCCCAGTTTTTAAATCCCCCCCCCCCTCTCGCTCTCTCTACTTCTATCTCTATCTCTAGTTCTCTTTTTAAGTAGAATCTTACTAAATCACTAAGTTTCCCAGGCCAGGCTTAAACTTGTGGTCCTCCTGCCTCAGCCTCCCAAAGTGCTGGAATTATAGGTCTGCACCACCAGGTCCAGTTTTATTCAATTAAATTTTGTTTTGTTTTTGAGACAGAATTTAGCTAAGCCACTCAGTTGCCCAAGCCAGGCTTGAATCTGTGATCCTCCTGCCTCAGCCTCTCAATGTGCTGGGATTGTGAGCATGTGCAACCACACTCAGCTTGGAGTTCCACCTGTCAGGAGCTAAGCGCAGCTGAGGCTCAGTGGGTGCCGGTGGCCGAGTCCCACCACCCTCCGCTCGCAGTGACCTCCACCTCTGAGACTCAGAATTGCCTTGTTCTCCAGCACAGCCTCCTCCACCTCTGCCCATTGTCCTCGGGCGGGGCTGCTTCAAGGCAGTTCCCTGTCCTCTCCCCTGGTGTCCTTCCCCAGGCCCGCTCCCCTGCCTGTAGCCCGGGGAGTCCATGGATTTCAAAGGGAGCCTGGGGCCTGGGAATCCCGTCCAGGACAAAGCCTGCCCAGGTCCAGGACATTCCCTTGCTCAGATCCCGCCCTCCCCGCCCCCAACACACCAAGACCCACAAAGCCACACACTGGCTGCTGGACCGGGCACCCCGAGCGAGCCGGGGCCACCACTGTCTGCTTCGCTGCATCCCGGGAGCGACTCCCATGGAATATCCTGCTCAAGCCTACATACACACATGTGCAAGCCAAGGTCAGCAGGAGCTGTGCACACACATGTACTGGTGTGTGTGTGTGTGTGTGTGTGTGTGTGTGTGTGTGTGTGTGTGTGTGTGTACACGTGCACGCCCATGCAAGTGCATGGCACCGCAGGCCCGGGAGGGGCACAGAGGTTGACTTTCCTGGAAGCCCTTTAGGTAGGGCACCTCCAGTGTCCCAGCCGCCTTGGCGGGCTGTGAGAGCCTCCTCAAATATTTAAAAGAAAATAATGAATGCTACAGTCTAGCCGCACGGGAGAGAGAAGTCAAACAGCCGAGAGGACAGAAAAAGGAGCGAGCTGAGAAGAGAAACCCCTCATTAGTTAATACAAAACACGCCGAATCCAATTAGGCAGGCTTTGCCAGGCGCCTTCCGCCTGCTCTCTAAACAGACGAGAACAAATATGTCTTTAAATCAATACTGCATAACCCGGGGGCCTGGTGGTCGCAGCCGGGCACAGGTCCTGGGGCACCCAGAAGACCCCGCGGGAAAGTGCTGACCCACCACAGCTACAATGCCTCAGCCCCCCAGAGACGAGCCCGCGCTCAGAGCCACCCATTAGCATACGACTGGCTAAGACCTATTGATTTTTAACTCCATAGAATATTCTGCTTTAATGCAGATCTGCTGAGCTCTGCCTGCGCCTGTCGCCGGGCTGTGCACCCTGGTTAACCGCGAATCTACATTATAATGAGGACGCACCTGGAGGAAACCTGAGGCCGGCTGTCAGCGATTGTCACGGTGTCCCGGAATCTGCCCTCCGAATCCTGCTTAGTATTTTTAGAAAGCAGCGCTGCATTTAATCCTCAATAATTAGACTCTTTCCCCGCCCCAGAACGACAGTCTCATTTGTATTACTGTCACATTAACCCAGTCCCTCCTCTGTGGAGCTGCTATGTGATTGTCGGGTTTTGAACAACTTAGTGGAAGTGAGATGATTGAGATACAAAAACGTCAAAGCTACCTCCACCCACACCTCCCCAGGCTGCTCTCAATTTAGAAAGCACAGGAGTTCCCGAAAGATAGGTATGACATATGTCCTGGTCGGACTCCTCACAGTTCCAGGGCCCCAGAGGCTGGGCGTGGGCGCAGGGGCGGGTCCTAGAGTCCAGCCAGGCCAGCTCTACTGACCTCTGGCTCCTGTGGCCAAACTTGAAGGGCACCCAAGCCTCAGTCGGGGGCGGATGGCTGGGTGCTCTGAGGCAGGAGGGTCGGACATGCGCCATACTGAGCATCTGCTTCCGGGGTCCACACACCCATGCCCGTGTATGCAGACGTGTATGCTCACAGCCACAGGGTGCAGGACAGGGGGCACAGGCGCCTCCAAGAGGGCCGACAGGCTGCCTGAGGGTCAGACAGTGCCTAGCCCTGCCTGGTTAAGACAGCACAGTGAGTGTGTGTGTGTGTGTGTGTGTGTGTGTGTGTGTGTGTGTGTGTGTATTTGTATTTGGTACTGGAGGTCAAGCCCAGGAGATCACACTGAGCTACATCCCCAGCCTATTTTTTATTTATTTTTAGACGGAGTCTCACTAAGTCAATAAATTTCCCAGGCTGAGCTCAAACATGTGATCCTCCTGCCTCAGCCTCCCGGAGTGCTGTGGGGAGGATCCGGCACCAGGCACGCACCCTGGGAGCTAGAAGGGTGGCTTGCATCTTGGGCAGGCCCCTCATGCAGGAAGGCCTGCAGCCTCTTGGGAGACCGGCGTAAGGCAGGGCTGAGCAGAGCAGCCAGCAGCACTGTCGGCCTTCCACAGGGGCCCGGGGGCTGCCTGCATCCGGACGGGACTGTGCCCAGGGTCCCCTGGCTGTGACACATCCCCAGAACCGCCCTGGGGACGCCGGAAGCCTTCCGTGCACCCTGCCTACATGCAGCGATGTCCCCTCTCTCTGTCATGCTATCTCTCCTCCTAGGAAGACATGTCCTCTGGGCCTGTCCTGCCATGCGCGACCCCTCTAATGCCAACCGCCCACCCGCACGCTGAGGCTTGTTAAAAATCTCCGTTATCAGTGCAAATAATGAAAACACCAGGACAAACATGGTGGACTTTCCACCAGGCTCAGGGGTGGAAGTAGCCATCGCATCACTCTGCAAGGCCGAGGCAGGAGGATCCGTCACAGCTTGAGCCCAGCCAGGGCAATTTACCACCTCAGTGAGACCTCAAAATAAAAACAGAAAACAGGGTGGAGATGTAGCTGAGCGAAGGCCCTGGTTTCAATCCCTGGTACTGAAAAGAAAAGAAAAAAGCACCTACCTGTACATACTTGTACGTTTGTACACAGTAAGAAGGAAAAGGCCCTGCGGGGAGCTTGCCCGCCCTGGCACAGAAGGCTTCCAAGCGTCACACTCCCTCAGCAATGAAGGACCCTGGAGGTGGCCCCGAGCTGGGCAGAGCAGCAGCGTCCACTGGGAAGCTCAGAACGGGACCTTGTTTACAAAGCAAGCTTCTACCTGGGGAGAAGGGTGTCCAGAGCCAGGATGGGCCTGGCGCCAGGACTAGGGAGGGGCACACACAGGCTCTGGAGGACCCCAGGTGGCCATGGAGGCCGGGGGCTGGCAGGTCTTCCTGCCAACGCATCGGGGAAGGAGGAGCAGGCCTCCTCCAGGAACGTCTGAGGGTGCGCGAGCCAGCCGCACTTCCATTTCAACTTCTACTGGCATTGTGAGAGAGCAAATCCTGTTGTACGTAGTCAAAAGCACCGCAGATGACGTGGCCACGGGTCCTCCGACAGAGACGCGGGTGCGGGGAGATGCGGCGCGGGCCCGGCTCGTCCTCACAGGCAGCAGGACTGTGAGGACAAATGTCTTGAATGGACTCAGGACACCAAGGCAGCGACAACAGCCCTACAGAGGGCACCCGGGAAGGAGGACCTCCAGGGCTGCTTCGGAGAGGGGCGGGAGTGAGGGACAGGGTGTGCACTCAGTAGGGAGGAGATTTCTAGGGGAACCACTGCGATGTGCCTTTTACTGTAATTCTAAAATTGAAATACACATTACATTTGCATCACACCTCTTGCACACGTACCCATACATGCTCCTATAAAGTCCCGTGCTGAGACTTCACTTGTGACTTGGACTTTTGAGGGCAGTAGCCACAGGCGTGACGTCTGCAGGGAAACTGAGGTGGTCGTGGCAGGTGGGCGTGCTGTTCTCGGGGAGCCATCCATTCCCTCGGGGAAGACAAAGACACCCTAGGAGAGACTGAACGCCGGGAGGACTGCCCACTAGGGACAGACCCTGGCGATGACCACACAGTAGCAGGCATCTGCAGGAGTACACCAGCCAGCCAGCTGGGTCATCAGCCACCCAGGGCCCTGTCTTCAAGCCCCCACAGGTCACCACGCTGCCTCGCCCCGTGGGGGGGGGGCAAATGTCCCACGGGGGTGTGGGATGGGGCCCTGGAGACCGACAGACGGATGGACGGGCGATGGGCGGGCTTGTTGACTTTAAGGAGGTGCTCTCCGCTCCAGTGGGTGAGGCAGGACTGAAAGGCCAGTGAGCACTACAGCGGACCACGCGTCGTCCAGCAACCGCTGCGCCCTTCAGGGGGAGCGCGCTCCGGGACGGCCACCAGGAGGGACAGGTGTCTCCGACTGGGGGTGCGGGCGGCTTATCTGCATAGCATCACGCCTCAGGGGTGCCCGGCCCTGACCCAGGCTCTGTCTGCCGAGGCCCACGATGGGCCCCCCAGTGCTGAGAAGCCCGGGAGATGTTTGCTTTACTGAGCAAACAGGCACTTCTGTGAGGGCCTCTCGACTCTCACCCTGGAGAAGGCACACCCGGCGTGTGGGAGCGTCTTGCCTGCCTGGGCCACGGCCACGGCGACCGGGCAACTTCAAGCACAGACAGAGGAAAGCTGACCCTGGGAAGGAGTGGACATAAGGAGGGGGTGCGAGGGTGGACAGAATTAAAGCAGGATGCAGGGCGGGCAGCTTAGTGGTTAGAGCGCTTGCCTGACACAGCAAGGCTCCGGGTTCGGCTCCCCAGCATCATGTAAAAATTAGCCAGGCATTATGGTATACACTTGTACCCCAGCATTCAGGAGGCTGAGGCCGGAGGAATGCTGCGAGTTCAAGGCTGGTCTGGGCTACATGTGACTTCAGGACCAGACTAGATTATCAAGCAAGACTCTGTCTCAACATAAATAAACGAGTAAATAAATAAGTGAAATAAAGATGCAGATATGTGTAGGGAAAAAGGGCAGATGGGAAAGTAAGAAAGTTGTTTTTATACAGTAACATGCAGGGAATCCCAAACTTTTCATCTATTATTCCACGGAAGTAAAACATAAACTCCCAATGTACGAAAATACAGGATGTCGGTTCAGTTACTTGCTACCTGGTTAATGTTTTTATAGCCCGTTTACACAGGCCTGTTTTATCCATTTTTTTGGTCAAGATCCCACTTGCAGGAAACAAGACACCCAGGAAGCCCCAAGCGATTCCCTTTGTTTTGGTTCAAGCTCCTCACCTCTTCCGGTAGCCCCTCGTTCACACGGCAGAAGCGTCAGTGTCAGGCATGTGCAAACTGCACAGGAATTGCTCTTTGCTTACCAGAGCTTATCACGCTACCCAAAATGCTTTATTTCTGTTTGAAGTTACAGCCACTACATTCGTTCACAGCGAGGTGGGGGACGGTCACCGCCACCATGCAGCCCAGGCGGTGGCACAGGCTGCCTCCTCCCCTAGGGCAGCTGCGTGGGTGACAACCACTTCCCAGTCAGGTGTGGTCTTTCTCTGCGTTTTCAGAGGCCTGAGTCCCATCTGCTTTATCTCGGAGTTGCCACAGATGTGAGCATCATTGGTTTCCAGGAAGCTAATATGTGCTTTGGGGTCAACAGTCACCCTGGGTTTTGGGGTAGTCTGTAATGCATGGGATCCAGGCTCACGGTCAAGCAGCACAGATGTGTCTGAAACTCAGAGATCAACACACACAGGCCAGGCCGCATCTTTCTTTGCATTATCTTGCTCTAAAGGCCAGTCCCCTCCAGGGCTGGACCACTGGGACGCCGGGCCCAGATGCTGACAGCAGCCCTCCAGGAAGACGCGCTTCCTGCCCCCTCTCCTTTGGGCTGCCCTTGACAGCCTTTGTGTTCGGGGTTTCTGTGTAAGGAGACTTGTCCTCTTCTGGGTCCAGTTTATTCCACTTAGCATTGGGGTGAGCTCTTCAGAGATGGGGAAGGGCGTGTGGGGTGGAGGAGAAGAGAGGCAGAGAAGGAAATAAAGTGATGAAGATAAAGCATGTATGTGTGGGTGTGGAGGAACGGCTCAGCAGTTAAGCACTTGCCTAGCAAGCACTGAGTACCCGAGTTCCCAAGTTCCACTCCCCAGTACCACGTAAGCTGGGCATGGTGGTGCACACCTGTAATTCCAGCACTAGAGAGGCTGCGACAGGAGGATTTCCAAGGCCAGCCTGTGCTCCATAGTGAGTTCAGGACCAGCCTGGGCCACAGAATGAGACACCATATACAAAAAAAAGTATGTATGTATATCTAATTCCTCAAGACAAAGTCAATCTTGTATATCCCAAACAAATGCTAAGAGCAAGAAGCCTAGCTTCATAGGTGGCCCGCAGGGCCCAGCGGTCCCCATGCCTGCTTTGGGGCAGGACCATTCAGACTCAGGTTGGGTACCCTATTGCCCCACAGCTCTTGGCTTCTTCTGTCTTTGTTTCACAGAAGGAGTTCGGGAAAAATGAGCCTTTGACACAAGCTGTCAAATTGTACCCAAGGTTTCTTTGGCACATCTAGCTCAAACTGTCCACATTCTCTCCCCAAACCACGTCTACGTGAAACGGTTGTCAACCTTTTGCTACCAAGAGCCAGCGTGCACACCTGTGTGGTGTGGGTCCCACTGGTCCTGCACACTACGTGAATTCTGCTAACCCCTTCAAGCTGCCCCCTGCCAAGGCCCACCCCAGCTGTCCCAGCATCCTATAGACCAGAGGAGCCTCATGGACACCCACCACTGGGCTCCAGGACACACCGGGCACCGGGCCCACCTGGCAAGACAGCTTTGGTGCTTCTTGCTTTGCTTAGTTAGACAAGCCAGACTCCACAGGACAAATACAGCATGTTCTCCCCCCCTGACATCTATAAAGACGACAAGACCCTTCTCCTTCCGGTGGGGGGCGGGGGGCAGGGCCTCCAGCTGGGGCCACATGGCCACAGCGTAAGAGGGGTGCAGGGGCTGGAGACTGCAGCTCTCCTCAGACAGACACTGGTAAATGTTAACACGGCAACTTCCTGTTAGGACAACCGTGCCCCGTTTTATGGTACAAGGTCTCTGGATCAGCCATGGATGGCAGTAGTATTGTCTTAAGTAATTACCAAATTCTCATATTTAAATCTATTGCCTTAATGACAACAACTAGCAAAAAGCCAGACATGCCACCACAGGGGTGCTTTTACCTGCCAGTAGCCACCCGATTTGCTGAGTTCTAACTATTTGTATAAATTGACATTCCCTAGCTTCTATTACTCAGTGGAGGTTTTCCCTAAAAATAGCATTCCTTTTAAAATATCGTTTGTTATTCTATAATATTATTTATAGTAAAATTCTTTTCATCCAAGAGTATAAAGTCTCCACGACTCACCCTGTGTCCTCTGACCACCAAGGAGGCCTCTGAGTTGTCAAACTCCCCACATCCAGAGCCAGTCTCTAGGTGGGAGGGTTCCTCTGTGGGTCAGGAAATCGAGACAGCCAAGGTGTCCTCCAGCCCTGGGTCCTGTGTGAGCACAGGCTCTGTCCCCGGTCACAGGCTGCAGGGATCCATGGTGGTCCAGGTCTTGGCCAGGGGATGGAGGCCAGGGAATCGCCACAGGGAGAGATCTGCCCATGACGCAGACACTGTGATCTCGCAGGACCCCGAGCGCAGGACTGTTTGTAAGAAGAACCAGCTTGGAGGGAGGTGGGAGGACTTTCTGCGTCGGCCTCCTCCAGCTTGCTTCAGAGTCTGAGGACATTAGCATCTTCTGAGGCTTGCTTTCTTCTCTCAAAGGTCCCATGATCCCATGTGAGTCTCAGATGTTCTCAGAAGCAGCCCTGGGCCTGAGCGAGTCCTGATGGGCTAGAAATCTAAAGCTCTTTCAGCTTTGCCTCCTAAACACCATCTTTCTTTTCCAATCTCTTTACTTAAAGAAACATTTTCTAAAAAAAAAAAAAAGGAACAAAATTTTAAAGTATGTACTAGAAATACGCTACACATCAAACTATTTTAATAGGGTAAATAAGGTTTTCCAAAAAAAAGCAATAAGGAAAACCCAAGTATATCTGTAAAAGCTCGATCCACGGCCATCTCTGCACAGGGCATCACCCCCTGCTTCCCACAGGTGACCTGTCTTCTGCTTTCTGGTCACTGTAACCCAGCTGGACTGCACACCATGAGTTCACACCCCCCATCTAAGGCAAGGTCTTTAGCTGGACAACGGGCCAACCTCCCCAGCGCACGTCCAATCGCAACTTCAGAAGGTGGCCTTATTGTAAATAGGGTAAATCTGTCACATTTCCGTCATTGGGACCAAATATCTGACATGCACAACTAAAAAGAGATGGTTATTTTGGCTGTGGTTGTTTTTAGAAGACTCAGTCCCTGGTTGCCTGGCACCAAGGCAGAAACAGAGCAGAGTGACAGCCTGGTAGAGGATGGCTGTGTACCCTACAGCAGCCAGGGAGCAGAGAGAGGTAGCGGCAGGAACACGCCCTTCCAGGCCACACCCCCAGGGACCTGCCTGCACCACAGCCCCCTCCTCACGGCAGTCAGCCACGCACTCAACCCTGGGTAAGTCCACTGACGAGCACAGCGCCCTGTGACCTGTCACCCTCGACACACATAAGCCTTTGGAGGAAACTTCAGATCTAAACTACATCACAGAGAACTGCAGGTGTGATTGGTTAGACATACTGGAGTAGAGGAGCACCAGGTCCAATGAGTACCATCCTTCTGAAAAGGTCGTATGAAACCCATGAATGTGGAGACACAGAGGAGGGGTCACATAAAGACAGTGCCAGAAGATGGGGTGATATGTCGTACCCCAAGTTCTCCAGCAGCTACAAATAGCCCACTACCCAGGAGCATGCGGAGAGGGCATGGCCCTGCTCACACCCTAGTCTTGGGACTCCAGGCTCCAGATCTCTGAGGTCCTGTCTGTTCTTCTCAGCTCTCTATAAGTGTTCATTTGCCAGAGGCACCGTAAGACAGCCTGGCTCGGGACTGCCCAGAACCACCGACACACAGCTGGGCTTCATCCATGCACCCTGGCCTACCCAAGGCCCATGATGCCCAGACCCGAGGGGGCCCTGGGATCACAGTCGACAAGCCACGATGCAGGAGTCCTCTACGTTAGAGTGGACTGTGCACATGGAGAGCCATTACCGACTTCCATCTGGAATCCGGGGCCACTGCCCAGCAGTGGAGGTTGGCAAAGCACGGCCAGGACACTGAGCATCCTCTGGGACCTGCCTACGTCATCTGTGGTGAGACCACCAGGTTTTGGATGCCGGGTCTGTGCCAACCCTTTGTAGAAGTTCCTACCACAGTGTGAGGGTGAGAGTAACATCCCCCTCCAAGACCGCAGGGGAGCCTCAATGAGGTGCGACCCCAAAAGGGGTAAAGTGTAGGGCATGTCACACACCACAGTGGCTGTCAGGGATCATTTGTAAAATGCTACCATCAGATGACACAGGCGGGGAGGAGGCGGTGTGGACTGGGGCTGCAGGCCGTTTGATGCCTACAGCGCACTCATTAGCAATTTCAATGATCAGGCCCAGGGACCTGGAAAGCAAAGGCTTCTTAGGCATGACTGTCGGGCCCTGGGCTTGCCTTTCCTTTTTCTTTGTGAGGCCTAAGTCGCAGGAAAGATTGATGCGCACCAACCGTTCCGGCTGCCCCTAGGGGGGTCATTTGGTTAACGCTCTTAGCGCCAACCTGAAACAGCTGCGGGGAAGGACTTAGTGGACTAAGCCCCCAACTTTGTATGTCAAGAGCCGGGCCCCTGGAGCCCTGCAGAGAGCCTGGTGGGGCCGGGGCCGGCACCCCAGGGAAAGCTGGAAAGCCAGCCTCAGAGTGTGTGTGTGCCCACGTGGTCTGCATGCAGAAGGGAGGTGCCGAGCGCCACAGCGGCACGCGGGACCCCTGAATGATGGGGTCAGCAGCACGTCACCTTCGAAGTGACCTGGCCCTCCGCCTCACCCACAGAAGGCTCCAGAAGAGCCTGGAAAGGGCCCAGGCAAACGCACAAATTCATCGCGGTCTTCTTTTTCACAGTGATTTTGACTTCGAACAGATTGCACTGAAATATGAATGGCCTTGTTGTTAAGTTTGTGATGTTCCTCCAACCTCAGCAGCGTATGCAGCGGTCAGGGAGGACGCGAAGGGCCCAGAACCTGCTGTCCGGAGGCTGCTGCCACCCTCTGCTTGATCTGTGTCAGATCTGAGCTCAAGGGTGGACCCTGCCGACTACTCCAGATGACAGGCCCAGGGCCAGGGTGCAAGGGTGCGAGTTCAGATCCAGCCAGGCTTGGGGGAAGAGCGAGGCAGTGCAAGGTGCCCAGCTGCACTTCTCTGGGTCCCAGCAGAGCCCACGGCGGGACGGCGAGGTCACTCCTATTTCAGCCTCTCTGTCCCGCTGGCTACTTCTCTCCTCATTTTCTTGCTTCGCTGGCGAGTTACTGTGTTGGTGCCGTCATTAGACAGTCTCCCCGATGGAGGCCGAGCACCACCCAGTCAGCGAGTGGTGGCACCACGTGTCCCACCCGCACATTAGGGGACAGGGAGATGGGCCCGAGGCTCAGGAAGGGCGGAGCTGGCAGCCAGAACCGTCATGGCGGCTGCAGAGTTGGGGTATCATAGGGAGCTGCACAGAACAGCTCAGACGAGGCCGCGCATACTTGCAGCACCGTGGTCATCCCGTACTTAGGCTGATTTCGTGTTGTTTCATTTTAGGCTGCGCCTTCCCTCCTCTCTCCCATTCCCAGGATGGCAGAGAGCGCCACATGTCCACCAGGCCTGCCTGTCTGCTTGCTGGCACAGGTGTTTGGATGAAGCCTGTCCCGAAGAGGGAGCAAAGTGGGTTTAGACAAGTGCTCTTGGAGGCTGCCCTGGGACTCAGACAGCCGGGCAACAGCCTTGTCTCACCTGGAGGGCAGCCCAGGAAGGAGGTAAAGGCCAGTCCTGGGGACTGACTTCCATGGGATGGCACCGGTGAGAGACGGCAAGCTTCCCTGGTAACTTCTCTCCAATCGCACTCTACCTCTGGCATCCTTAAACTATTCTCCCAGAATTCTACACGGCAATTGCAAAAAATAAAAGACATTACTGAAATCTGTGTAATTTAGATATTACGGTCATAGGTCATAGAGAAATGGCGAGGCTCAGTCTTTGAGAGAGGCTTGATTGGGCTTCTTGGGCAAGCAAAATAAATCCATATGTCACTCAGAGTTTATCATTTTCCACTGACATCGAGTGAGCTAAAAGCACATTAAGAGTAGTCTATGTTTATACAATCCGCAGAAGAGACTCTAAGGATTGACAGTTGTGTGGGTCAGCTTTGCCATTGCGGGGACAGAACACCCAACACCCACTCCATGAAGAAGGAGGGGTGTATTTGGCTTATGATATCTAGGAATTCTGCCCACAGTCAGCTGGCAAAGTCATGGAGGCAGGGTGTGGGGAGCAAAGCTGCTCACTTCATGGCTGCCAGGAGGGGGAGCATGGGAGAGTGCTCAGGGGGAAGGAGAGGGGCCAGATGGAGTCCCCCTGGCCATGCCTCTGTGGCCCACCCAGCCACACCCAGGAGAGTGGGCCACCAACCGCCAGTCCCCAGGGACCGCTCAAGCCAGCCAAACGACCAATCATCAATGACCACCCCAAGGACATCGTGCCAACCTCCATATTTGCTAAACTTGCGAATGGCTGAAACTGCCCACCGGAAGGGGGGCGATGGTGCCCACCGGGGACTCGCATTCACTTCCACTCTCACATTTTTTATCAAATATTTTTTGAATGCTTCTGGGTGCCAGGGACTGCACCGAGGCTGTGCAGCAAACAGGCCAGTGGTCAGTCTGCGGAGTGTAAAACTGTGCAACCGCACACCACACGGCTACGCAGCTGTGAGCGTCCCGGGCAGCCTGTCCTAGCCTGTCATTTAGGCAATTTAGTGTAAAACATTTTATGTTAATATGTGTCCTACGAAATATATGTTAACATATTCCGCATGCATACATGCGCACGTGTGCATATGTGAACCCACAAACAAACACCTATGCTGGTCAGGAGATACAACCTTGTAAGGGAAATGCTCATCAACAACTCCTGAGAACATCACAAGTCATTAAATAACAGACGCGCTGGGTTCAGGTTGGCTCGCCCGGGGATATCTTTTTTTTTTTTAACTCCTAGTTCATTAACTTTTTAATCTCCATGATTAAATTGCCAGAGCAGAGACCAAGTTTAAATGAGCAATATCAACCTAGGTTTGCTCAGTTCTTTCTTTATAACTGCATTACCGTGGGGCGCTGCTTAGTACATCAGCGGGCTAGAGCCAAAAGCCCGTAAACAAAAGTGGCATAATCAAAACCTTCATTATGCCCAGGATGTCTGGAGAAGGGCCTCATGGGTGACACCTGGCTTTGTGGGAGACAGGGCAGGAAGGGCCAGTCTTGGGATTTGAACAGTAGGGAAATGTGACCGTCAGAGGCAGGCGTGTCGGCCCCATGCCCAGGCACTTGCTGGAGGAAGTCACTGTCCACAGTGCCAAGCACTGGATGTCAGGCTCTCTGCTGATACGTGAGGTTAGTTTAGTGAGACTTACAGAAAAATACAAGAAGCAAAAATCGCCATTTTCTTTGAAACCTCAGTTTCCCCATCTAAATAGTTTTCTGTTTTTTACGATCTCTTCTAGGACAAAACAAGTCTATAGCTGCCTATTTTAAAAGATGATGATGTTTAAATTTTCCTAATGAAATGGTCTTAGCACATATTTTTTGTTGATGTCGATAGAATATGATTTAAATCACACTCCCGCTGACAGGAAAATATTTATTGCATCAAAAAAAAAAGTGCATGCGTGTTGTGTTCTTTACAGCCCTAAGCCACACTCCTCTGATGGCTTCCAGGGCAGAATGTGACTTGCGCACATGTCCTGGGAGCCCTTTCATGTGTGCCCTGGGCTCTGGCCGGGCCCACCAAGCACTCGCCTTGCTGGCACGGCCCACAGCCCGGCCTTGGAGAACGCCTCTGAAGCCCGAGGTTGGAGCTTTGCTGCTGCTCTTGTTTTCAATCACATCGCACTAAAAATCTTGTTCAGGAATTTTATTGTTCATTTGAAAAATTGGCCTTTTGTCTTAGGTTTTGAATAATTGGCTGTAAGTATTCAGCTCTCTTTTTTCTCTTTTCTCTGTTGTAAAACAAAGGCAATTTTAATTTTGTGAGGAATAGAAAGTTAAAGGTGACCTCCCTGAAGGATATTTTGAGCTACTCAGATACTGAGTTAGTATCTTTAGTATGTCTTAGGATTGGTTGTTAGGCTAACGTTGGGCCTGGGATGGACCGTGGGAGTGCTATGGTTTGGATCTTGAGGGTCCCCCAAGCCCTGTGTATTTGGAGCTGTGTGTTATTGGGAGGCAGAGCTGGACAGGAAGGGGCAGACGTTTGGGGTTTGACCTGGAGGGATTGCATCAACTCACTGAGATTGGGGGTGGCCCAGGGCACAGCTTTCCAGTGTTTGTTACTGACTGTGGACCCGGAAACGAGGGAGGGGCGCTCACGCTGTTGTGGGGGAAGGCGGCAAGTGGCAGCTCTACACTAGGTAAAGGAAGGATGAAGAACCAGCGTTGCGGCTCCTGCCCGGGAAACCTCACCCGCGGCGCTCCAGGCTCGCGGGGCTTCTGTCTCCACTGCAGCGCTGAGCAGCACTCCAGCCTCTCTCCCTGCCACGCGCCTCCATCTCTGCCCCAATATCAGACTGTGTGAAACCGTCTGGAACTGGAGCTAACAGACCTTTCCTCGAGGCACTGAGTTTGGGTGCGGAATTTAAGGAGGGATCAAAAACTGATTAAGAGCGATAATATTTAATGCAAAGTTCTGAAAATGACAGAAAACCTAATGAACAAAATTTCTCAGTTTTAAGTAAAACAGCCCCAGAAGAAGCCGCACAGGCCCCCAAAGGTCTCTCCAGCCAGGAGTGAAGAACTATGCAAATGAACAGAAGCCACCAGGGAGTGCGGCTAGCCAGAGTGAGCAGACTGGGCTCAGCCCTTCCCGAGAGGCTGCTTCCCCAGAGCGGAAGGCAGGGAGCTCTGAGGCTGGCATTCGGCAGCAAGGCGCAAGAGACCTGTATTCAGTTACCAGGTCATATCTGGGCTGGCGCTCGCGGGTCTCAAGGGAAGGTCTCATCCTTCCCTCACACTGGGAATCTGGTGCCGGTGTGGAAGTGAAGCTGACTGGACCTGAGCTGTCCATGTTTGGCTACACGTGATTGCCTGTGATTCTGTGGGAACTGAATAGGATCACGAAGAAGTTAGAGAGGAAATAAAGGGAAAGGAGAGAGCCTCGCAAAGAGATTTCAAGCCAGCTTCTCCTACCAGAGCCCAAAGTGACTGGGAAAGACTCAGATCACGTCTCTCTGGTCTGTCCCTGTCCCTTGACCTATGCTACATAAAAATTCATTTGTGACACTCATTACGGATGGTCTGGCAGATTTCATGCTGAGGGGTCCCTGGTGACACGCAGAGAGCCACCACCTCAGACAGAGACACCGCAACCGACTCCATGGGGAAAAGGGGAGACTCCTAGCCAAGGGCCGGGTTGCCAAGGGCAACGTCATGAGGGGCGAGATCCACCAGGCGGCTAGTGGGATTACCGTGGAGAGCAGGCAGCATGAGAAGTACTGAGAGGGGTCATGCGCCCTGGACATTGTCTCTGAGCAACATGGAAACCCAAGATCAGGTCAATCAAGCACAGCTCAGGGAGCCTGCCCGGGGTTTTGGGTGCAAGAGAAAGCCTGCCACCTGGGTTCCATAAGCCAGAGCAGGTGGCATCTGACAAGCTGCATCCTTCCCGTCTTCCCTCCAGCAGGGAGCTAGAGGCCCACGGCGTGACTCGTGCATAAGGTGAGGAGGGTAACCGTGTCTGTAACACTTTCAGCTCTGTGGTCCCTGCAGAGTCCATTCCTGAATGGCACCCCGAAATCTGGATCCCCATAATAGCCCTTCTTGAACCCTGACCTTTATGAAGGCTTCACGTGAACTTGGACTGCCATCGAGTCCTCACATGATCCCAGACCTCTGTGGAGGCCTCCTGGGAACACAGGCCTTCCTGATCTCGGACCTCTGGGGAAGATCTGCATGAGCCTGCGTGTCCGTGAGGCTTCATGTGAACTTGGGACCCCAAGGGGACTCACAAATGGGAACTTTGCTGGTGACCTTACCCAAGATTTCAAATCCTATTTGAAAAGAGCTGTGGCCATATTAAAACACCCCCTCAAAAACTGCAGGGCAAACAGAGCACAGGTAGGCCAGAGGAAATACATGACAGAGGAGCACAAGAGGTAAAGCGTGCTGCACGCTCAACACTGTTCTGAACCTTCCTGAGAACAGACTTCCCTCCTTCCTTCCCCTTATAAGGAGAGAGCTGAAGAGGAGGACACGTCCATCTCAGCGTTCTGGGCACAGAAACAGCTCTCCGTGATACACAGACAGAAAGAAACCTTTATTCTGGTAGCATTTTTCACTCTTTCTGGATGAGTGACTTAAATTATGAAAGTTAAGCCTGTGTGTGTGTGTGTGTGTGTGTGTGTGTGTGTGTGTGTGTGTGTAAGTGTGGCCTTAACATTTATAGGCCTATGAATTGTTCTGTTTCTCTCGCTTAAAAGCAATTAAAATTATTTTTTAAAAGTTTGAAATATTTATTCTATCACAAAGTCCATAATTTTAAACCATTTTCTCAACAATTACTTCAATCTCCTTATACCTGTAGAAGTTTCACTGTGTCACATCAAGTGACCTCATGAAAACGTCACCAGGATGGGGAAGGTGCGCCCCGCCCCGTGCACTCTACTGACCCTTCATGTCGGAGCGAAAAGAGCAGGTGCAGCAGGAGCAGGAGGCTTTGTAATAGTGGCCGAGAAGTCTAACTTAACTAAAGAGTCATCATTCCTGCCAGAGGAGGTCCACATGCAGCAGCAGGACGTGCCCACGGAGCCTGCAGCTGGGGTCTATTCTGAGACAGGGACAAGTCTGCGGAGCCCTTGCGGTGCACTCAGGGTGCGTCACAGGCACCTGATTGTGGAGGGAAAGGAGAGAAGCTGGTCTCTGCCCTACGTGTGAGGAGATGTAGATTGCTTTTATGAAAAGGAGAGTCATTGTTAAATATCTGTATGAGAATATAACTTTAGAGGCATATTATAGGATGGAGTCAGAGAGGACAGTCATAAACATACAATTATTTCACTAACATGATAAAAGTGTGACTGAAGACTGTAGCGGTGTGAACGAAAGAGGAGATGAGAAAACGCGAAGGGGGTGGGACTATAAAGTCGTGTGACGGGTCATTGAGGACTGTGGAAAAGGAACCAGCAAGGTTAAAATGGGCTCAAGTCTTTCCAGGACAGTTGCATTGGAGATATCTTTTCAACAAAGACCTCCCATGTTGCACATCACTGTTTAAAATAGTGTAGGCAATATAGTAAGGAATGTAAGTTGGTTGACTTGCACGTTGTAGAGTAGGAAATGTATTAAATCTACCTGTGGAAATTATTACTGCAAACCTCACAGAAAAAAGAAACTGATAAAAATGACTAGAATTTACAATAAAGGTGGTAAGCTGGCTGGATACAGCTAAACAAAGTCACATTTCCTTCTATGCTTTTAATAATAAAAACGAAAACAAACTATTCCTTTATTCCCAACCTAACAAAAGAAAATCTTTAGAAAAATCCTAATATAAAATATAAAACATATGTACTAACAATCCTGTTATAGAAGCTAAAATAGGTTAGATATTTAGCTATAAATCTCCTGAACAGGAAAATTTTAAATCATAAAAATATTAATTCCTTCCAAATAGTTTACTTCTTTGAGATCATTTTAATATGAAGAAAACTTAATTTTGAAATGAGTGAAAGATTTAAAAGTCCAGGAATGAGGAGAGTTTTGTGCTCAGGAAAATTCCACGTGGTCACAGATAGCGCACCTCAGGCTGAGCTTGAGGGACCAGTTCTGACCAATGGCTTGCAGGCGAGCGAGTGGATTTTTCTACTTTTTCTTTTGCAAAGACAAATCCAGAAATTGCATCTTGACACGACAACATACAAGTTGGAGACCTGGATTCTGGATCATCAGTGAGTGGATCTACATGCTAGCCAACACCAGTGTAGGAATCGGCAAGTGCAGAAGTTACACCTGTGCTTAGTGAAGAATTAAAGTTTCACTGTTATTTGCTCTCTCTCTCTGCGTTATCTAACCTGACTGAGGCAATATAGTAAATGTTTTGTAATAATAAACAATAAAATCTTATATATCATAATAGTGAGTAGGCACTGATGTTCACTGAAATGCGAAGAAGGCCTTTAAGATAAAAAAGGGCACATGTAACATTGTCACGAATCCAGCAGCAAGGGCCTGCGTACATGTTAAGCACAGGTGGAAACAGCACTTTATGAAATAAGCCACGTAATTCTGGAGAAAGACAAAGGTTGCCCAATAAGTGGTGTGAGTATAACTACTCACCCAGGAGAAAACAAACTTATACCTTACTTACACCATGTACAAAACAACACCTTAATAAATGTATAAAATACACATGAAAAGTCTGAGAATTCTTTGAGAGACATTAGTGTCACTAAAAAACAAAGAATCTATGAAAAGAGACCCACCAACCCAAATTTAAAAATGTGGCAAAAGATAACAAAAATAGTGACAAACAACTAACATGCAGAAGAATAACTCTGAAACAAAAATGGTCTGAAAACACCCACAGACGTATGGCAATTATCGTGCTTTTAAATTTTGCCAGGTTGGTGGTGTTTTAAAGTTTCTCACCATTGGCTTAATTTACCTTGTGTGAAAATGGGGTTTAGCATCGCTTCATATGTTTATTAACCATCTGGATTGTTTTCTTTGAATTGGCTCTTTATTAAGTCTTGCTTGTCTGTTGTTTTCCTATCAATTCATAAACTCCTGGTGATGTGCAGACCTACCTGTTAAGCTTGAGCCCAGGCTGGGCAATTAGCCTGACCCTGTCTCAACGTTTAGGAAAATACATAAATCCAGGTTTAGAAATGTAGCTCAGTGAAAAGACTCTGAGATTAATTCCATATAACACACACATACACACAGACGCACACACACACACACACTCACAGCAAATACATAAAGATAGCTGAGTAAGAATACTGTAGTCTGCATATTGGTACAAAAATTATAATCAGCAGAAATATCTATACATCGGCTGATGAGTAATTCACACTTAACCATATAATGAAATATTATGCAACTATAAAGAAGAATGAGTCGTGCAGCCATCGTTTAGGACACATGTCCCTGATGTGGCAGTAACTGAGAACACCCATTTACAGCGAAATGGATTTGCAGTGACACCTGTTTTGCAAAAACTAAGTAACAACCAGGTAACTTTCCTCTGTGTGCTGTGTAGTTTGTACAATGTCCTGGTCAGACCAAGATAAGGATGGTTAGCAAGGTTGCCGGCAGGGAACACCCCTGCGACAGACCCAGGGGTAATAGAGGAGGCAACATACGCACTTCAAAAAAATGTCACCACGCATCTATCGCACAAAAATAATAAATATACATTGTTTTTAGAATTAATCAGTAGGACTTGACAGAATGCCTATGCAGGCGTCCCAACTGAGGGCTTGGAACAGTCAAGAAAGTGCCCTTCCTGCCACGGCAGGGACTCAGGTGGAGGAGACCTCACAAGGGGCTACTTGTGTCCACCCAGGCACTCTGGAACCACAGGGCTGTCTTAGTTCAGGGGTCTCCAAGCCCCTCAGTCGGTCTGGTCTGCCGTCCCTTAGGAACTGGGATTATCTGACAGGGGCAGACCCCACTGGCTCTGCATCATGATAGTGGTGTAGTTATGTCATTGTATATCACAATGCAGTACCCACAGAAATACAGTGCACAATAAGTACAGTGTGCTTGAATCACGTCAAAACCATCACTCCCCCTCAGTCAGCAGGAAAACTGCCTTCCAAGAAACCATCCGTGGTGCCAGCAAGGCTGCGGATTCTGTCATGATCAACACAGGAGGAACACGTCCAAGGTCCGTGCCATGAGCAGGCCGAAGGTCCTGGCAACGTGGACATTCTGTTGGCATTGGAGCAACCGCTGGGCTGACCGCACATCCTGAACATCGGTGTGGCTGTCACTCAGAACTCCCCAGGCTGTGGCTTCAGTGTCTCTGCTGATGCCAAAGTTCCCAGAGGCTTTAGTCCCTTCTGGGAGACACACAGCATATGCCCTCACCCTGTGGGCACCCTCCGGAGCTCTCGACCTCACCACCAGTCTCATGAAAACAGCTACTGCAACGCAGACACCATGTAAATGTTATACCACACTGTTTACAAAGTGCTGCCAAGATTGAAACAAAGCCTGCACATGTTCAATGCAGATCAAATGGGTTTTCAAATATTTTTGATCCATGGTTGTTTGAATCTGCAAATGCGGAGCCTGCGGACACGGAGGCTGCTGTACCTGCAGGCAAGGTTGCTGGCGACAAGATTCTGTGTGCTGATCTTTGTGTACTGATGTTTTCCCAGGGATTTCTGGGCAGAACTGATCAAATGTGTATGTACCAATAAAAGGGGACAGCTTCCCTGCCTCTCTTCTGCGTTCCAGGCACAATTCAAACAGGAATAGCAGAGAATCTTTGATGTCACTGAGAAAAACAGAGTGATATTGCTAAGTGACCTTAGGAAAAGGTTGGCCACGTGACTGGGTTTTGTGGCCTCTTCGGCACATAGAGCTCTGTGTCCTTTGGGAAGCTCCTGGGAGGAGCCCGGCGTGGCAGGACATCTGAGGGACACAGGTGCTGTGTGCCCCTGGCGGCACTCCACATTCCACACAGCTGCAGACTTCACACCACAAAGGCAATGTCTGCAGCTTCCTTGCGCATGAATTAGAATTCTTTTATAAAAGTTATTTTCTTGACGATTGTAATTTTTCTGGGTAAATAAATGGATATGTAAGTTATTCTGCATTGCGTTGGCTTTCGACAGAAATAAAGAAGACCTGTTTGTTCCTATCATGCTCAAGGTGATTAATCATTAAATATCTGTATTAATACATTTGCAAGTCCTGAGGGGCCGCACACCAGCCTACGTGAGCACTAGTGATGGCGATGTCAGCAGTTTTGATGCAGTAAGAGATAATCCCTGCCCTCAGAAAGACATGCTGCTGCTAGCTCTTCGACTTGGCCATGCCGTGAGTGGGCCAGTGTTGAAACTACTACAGTGTCCTACACAAAGGTGACAAAACGTTGACCCTTTGAAAACCAAAGATGTGAATAATCCAAGTAGCAGAGCAAATAAACAAAGGTCCCTGTGTACTTGTGGGACCAACATGGAGCCAGTATGCTTAGGCAGCCTCTGGTAAACTCATTTTGTGAGACTATTTCTAGGACAATTTAATGCGGTAAGATTTCAAGAACTCTCCTGTTACTACTAGTCATTAAAGCCTGACTATGTGAATCAAGTCAGGATGCGTCCATGGTGCTGTGGTTTGGATCTGGAATGTCCCCAGGATCTCGTGCTGGAAGGTGGCTCATCAGGGCACTTCACCGGGGATTTCCTGTGCTGTTGCTGGGTAGGATCCCGACAGAAGGGGCGGGTCACTAGCACAGGAAGGACGGATCTGGAAGGATGGCCTCCAGCGCTAGCTCCGTCCTTCTCTTTCTGCTTCCTACTGCCTTGCTAAGAGCAGCTTTTCTCCGCCACTGCCTCTGCCACGACTTCCACCCTTACTAACCACTTGGAACGGACTGAAGCCTGAAGCCAAATAATGGTCTATGCCATCAACTCCCAGGGTCACACGTTACATCCTCGCAACATCAAGGTGACTGGGTGCATGGCAATGCGCTGCCGGCCCACCCGACGGTGCAGACTTGGTGCGGCATGGCACAGCCAGGTCCATTAACGCTGACGGCAGAAGAGCTACACTGTGAGGAGTGTGGAAAAAAAAAAATGGTCAGCGAATTGGTCTGGAGCCCAGGAGCCCCAGCCCGGGTCCCACGCCACACAGGGATACGGGCAAATGCAGAGGCTGCTGCAGGCCGCCGTCACAGCTCAGAGGGAGGCCGCGGGGCTCAGACGTCCAGGCCATGTACCCTCGTCCTGAGGAGTCCAGCTATATTATGGACTCGCTCCCTGCCTACGCCTGGCTAGTCACTAGGAAGAAAATGAAAGGGCAGAGGCCAGCACTCGGCCCCGGCACTGCAGGCTGCCCAGCGTCTCTCAACAACTGGGAGCCCTGTGGGCACATACCTCTGCCTTGGCCCAGGAAGCACCTGACTGGGAACCCAGCATATGGAATTCTAGGCTAAGGGCAGCTACAGAGGTTGGTATTAGAGGTGGCTTTTGTTCATTTATTTCTGTAATGTGCTTCAGAATTGTTCTTGTGACTTTGGTCTCGAGATCGAGCTGGGGGTTGGGAAGAGCACGTGGATCCGGAAGCTGCCTCTGAGGCCCTAAAGCACCTATGTTACCGATGGCCTTCTCCTTGAGCCTCTGGCACAGCAGGCAGGCCTCAGGCACTCGGCAGCCCCAGCAAGTGCTCAGTTACTTCACATCCTGGAGGAGAAATGTCACAAGCATAAAATGTCTCCAGCTTGCCTTCAAGGATGTGGAATCTGTCATAAATTCAGCTCTGACAAGGGCTGATATCTGTCGGCTCCTTAACCATGGAGAAAGGGTTTGGTAAGCAAATTAATAAAGTAAGCCAGAGCTTCCCACAGTGCATCCTGTGTTATTAATAGGTATCCCATGAAAAAAGGATTTCATGGGCCACTGAGTTCAGGAAGCCCCATGTGGCCATCCATCCTAGGGACCAAGGATGCATATTAAGGCTTCCGGAGGACAGGGACCCCAGGGAACAGCATCTACCTGGAGCTCTTGGCCATGGACAGGCCATCTCTTCTCTTCTTTCCAGAACATCTCACTGTGGCTGGGGACAGTGGGGCATTCTCTCCGCAACCACAGGGCACAGTCATAGGATACAGCACGTCTCAGTTGCTTGTTCACAGCTGTGACTCATACCTGACATCCACAAATTTAGGGGAGGAAAGGTTTATCTTAGCTCACAGTTTCAGACGGTCACAGTCCGTTCAGGGCAGCCGGCAGCAATGACAGCATATGGCAGAGGCAGAGGTGGAGGTGGCTCCTCACGACATCACACACAGGTAGGACATTTGAGACTCGTTGAGACCAATAGTCCAAGGAAGGCAGGAAGCAGCTTATACATCCTTCCAGGTCTCCTCCCAGTGATCAGCCCCTCCTGGATCCAGGTGTGGAAGGTGTGGTAAACCCTCACTACACGCTGTTAATCCTAATTTACACACCATTAATCAACTTGCACACTGTTAATCCAATTTACATGCCTATAGTCCACCCTTCCACACTCAGCCCAATCTCCCAACAGCACATGGTTCCATAGACAACCTATACCATTTAAATACCTAAATACCTGAGACTTTGGGGACATTCTGGATCCAAACCATAACACAGCAGGAGGAAGGAAGGGGCCTTACAAGGGCAGGAAGGTGAAGGGAGAGAGGCGCTAACCTAAGAGATAAGGAGTCTGGTATATCCTTATCTCCTACTACCCCCATCAACAGCTTCAGGCCATGTATGATTCTACCCTTCAAAGGGGATTCAAGCCAGTGGGGTCTCGAGCCCCTGTCCTTCCTCAGTTCTGGAGTCTCCCAAACCACTTCCAGAACAAAGGTCTACAGCAAAAGTAAGATAATGCCAATTATCCCACAGCAGCTACAGGTGTCAGGGGACCTGTATACACATCTCCAGAACTGATAGAGGCATGCCTGTAGAACTGGCCTGCCAATGTCACTAAATGCCTGTGGCTGGGAAAACTCCTGTCCTCTCCCTCCAGCCCGGGGGACCACCCACCTACACACTGAGCCTGTGAAGTGATTCATCTGGATGCCAGGTGTACGTGGAATCGTTTGTGCTGTGCTTGTCCCAGTGTGGCTGACTTATTTGTTTACTAATGTTTACTTGCAATACATAATACCTGCATTTGTTTTGGAGGAATTGATAAGTGTAGATGTAGACCTATCAACTTGATCATTTTACTTCCCTTTTACCTGCCCCCCAATCGTTCTCTTCCCTCCCCCAAATCTCTTTCCCAGCTCTAAAAAGTTTACTTCCCTGTTATGTTTTGTTGCTCATGTGGCTTGAGTACTGAGGCCTCTGAGGCCACTGGCCAGCCCCTTTCTTATACTTTATATACAAGGGTCTCACTGAGTTGCTAAGTTACCCAGGCTAGGCTCAAACTTGTGACCGCCTCTCTTGGCCTCCAATTGTGCTAGGGTTACAGGCCTGGCCACACTGCCCTTTTTCTACCATTTTGCTCAGCACAGTATCCCAAGCACCTCCACCAAAGCTGGTGCATTTTATAAGCTCTTGCCCAAGAGTGGACCGTGAGCCACTTCTGCTGGGTGATTAACTGTAAGCGTGATTCCAGAGTTCCACAAGGTGCATCAGGAAACTTGGCCAACACGAGCCCTTTCACCACCTGACAACACAGGGCTAAGTGGTCATCCCTAGGGACCTTGAGGAGGATTCAGTCCACGGTCACTCTGCCCAGCTCCTCTGGTGACCAGTCAGCAAATCTGCCTGTGAACTTTGGAAACAGCCAACACAGAGCAGCTCCAGCTCTCAAAGTCCTGACGAATCTAAGCCCTGTCACTCCCACCTGCTTGCCCCGCCTCCTTGTGGTCTGATCGCATTAACACCGCTCGCCGCGCCTCTAATAACTCAGTGCGCACAGTGCATGGGCAAAGTGGTGTTCGTCATGGAGATCAAAGAATTAATCAAGCGAAACAGTAAAGAATGATTTCAAAAACCTTTCGAGAGAGATAAATAACTCCAAGTGATGAATTATTGAATCTTTGGGGGCATATTTATTTATCAGGCAGTCAAAATTCACCATTTTAAATCTCTTCCCATTCTCCTTTTGTATTAGCTGGTTGTCTTCCAGGCGGCCAAGAACCACCAAGACTGAACAAGCAGTCAGTGTGTGACTGAATACAGGAAAATCTGATAAATCTGTCCTTTGTGCTTCAAAACAAACGTTCATCATGTCAAATCTGAAGGCGCTCCAGGATCTGCGGTGGGTAGGAATATCCTGGCTTCATCCTGACCAAAGCATCCCACGGAGGTTTGTGATGGACTAAAACAGCACAGAGGCACAATTCTCTCACTTCCAACTCCCGTTTGGAGGAAGGACTCCCGGTCTTCCTGAGAGCTGTTCTTCCAGCCTCTTGAGGGACACAAAACAGCTCTGTTGAAGAGACTGCTGCTTAGATTCAGCTCCTGCCTGGCTCACTGTCACTCTGACCCATGGGTTAGTCTTTGAGCGATTCTCCAAGATCACCCAAACTGCAATCTAACCACCTCCCACCCACAGGAAAAGCTTTCAAATATTTAGTAGCCACTCCAGTCTCTTATTTCTAACTGTAAACATCCCTGTTGTCTTCAGGGTATTGTTATTCAAGGTGCTGGCCTGAAGTTGGGCTGTTTCTAGGCTCCTCCATGAACAATTGTTCTCCTTGAGTTTGTTTCTTAATTAATGGTAGCTTTCTATATGTCACCTTCTTGTGGCTGTGACAAAATGCCCAGCCTCCACAATTTAAAAGGAGGAGGTGTTTATTTTGGCTTTTAGTTTTCAGAGCATTTGGTCCATGATCAGCACGCTCCAGAGGACAGAGGCTCTGGTGCAAGGGCATGGCGGAGTACAGCAGCTCACCCCATGGTGACCAGGAGGCAGTGAAGGCAGGGGCAGGGACAGGAGCATGCCCTGCTAGGTGATGTCCTCAGGACATCTGCTCCTTCGACCAGGTTCCATCCCTGAGCATGAGACTCTGGGTTTAGATCCAAACCTTAATACTTCCCAGCCAGATGTCCATCCTAGGTACGAAACTATTAGAATGCATAAAAGGAAACTCTTTAAGCAAGAGAATGCTTATAAATTTTGTTTGCATTTTGCTTTTGCAGGCTTTAGCTAAAGAAGACCAGCTTCGGTCTTAGTATAGAGCCACAGCTCCAAGGCTGCCTTCAGTGTGCGTTTGTCACAGAACAAAGGACTGAACTGAAACTTAAGATTTTCCATGAATAAAGGAAACTAAGCCTTTCCAAAGCCTTCTCTTTCCTGGGTCAGTGAGGACATATTTTCTTTACCCTAACTGTCCAAACTCAAATTGACCACAAAGAGCTGCAAGTAGCATTCCATGTCACCGTGATGCATAAGCGGCTGCCACCAGAATCTCTGACCAGAAAGCCACCAGCTACCAGAGAAGGTAAGATACAAATTTAACAGTAAACCTTCCCTCTTTTGAAATTCTACAAGACACTCGATAAGTCCTGGTGCCTAGGGGCCTGAGGACTGTAGGAAGGACGGGCATGCTCCGTGGCAGGAGGTGGGGTTCTTCTGCATCAGCTCCACTGACGGGCCCTTGACATGACCCTGCCCTTTCCAGATGACAGTAACTGTATCACTGCGTCACAGCTGACTTGGGCTTCCAGAGGCCTGCCGCTGGACTTCCCCACATCAATTTCTAAAATGCCATGGTCTTGTGGTTTCTTCTCATTTAGCTACTCCAGAGCAACGTAATCAGGAAACCTTGAGAGTGGACACTTCTAAGAGCCATCCTCCATCTAAATCAGTCTTCTTAGCAACACGGTCCTGGCTTAGGTAGCACCTGGTGACAGTCTGCTGTTGATCGGCTCCCTGGGCCAGGGAAGGAGCTGTCACATTTACTTCAGGGGACAGGACGGGAGTGGAATGAATGCCCAGGTGCCTGCCTCCGAAGTGCAGGGATGGGGAGAGCCTGTCAACGTAAGGGTTCCAATTACAGTCGCAATCACCAAAGCATTTTGTGAGTTCTTCCTTGGCTCGTGCAGACCTGACCAGATAGGATATCAAGATTCCGGAGGCTGTTCCTCAAGACCACCTTCTCAGGTGGTCCCAGGATGGGCCCCCCATGATGCTCAGCTCCAGGACAACATGGCAGAAGCTGGAGTCACATGGCGGGTCAACGAGCGCATCACACACAGCCCTTCTTATCAACGATGGGTGACCCATGGGCCTCACATTTCTTGAGGCTGAACATTACAAAACCAGAAAGGAAAACCACTATAATCACAGAGTAAAAATTCGGAACCCCCATTTCTTTCCAACCAAGGCATGAGTTTCAGTTACAAATATGAAAAACAAATTCAAGTATTTTGTAAATTTGAACCTCAAACTCATTATGTGGTCTTTGACACCCTTCATCATTTCTGAGCCCGTATTTTGTATGTTTCACTTGGAGTGGACTATTGTGGACGAAAGGATACTTTGGCTCCAAACATACAGCCCAGCCGTTATGGCGCGGTGAACTGACCACGGGGTGGGGGCGGGGCCACGTCAATACAAGGCTCTGGCACACACACGAGTGCACACACACGCACCAGTCCTGTCTTTCACTCTCATCTACGAAGGCCGTTCTGCCGCCAACGCTCACAGCCCCTCAGTCTGCCAGGCAAGCGGAACCCCATCGGCTCCCCATCAAACTTCCCCGTCTGAACGGGGAGGCCAGGGGCCCTGCCCACCCACACTCATCCGTCAGTTTCTTGACAGGGTGGGGAGAGCCTCCCCACCTTTTTCTGCCCATCAGCTGTTCTGACAGGTGTAAGCTGGTGAGGGACCCCCCCCCCCAGCCATTCATGCCCATCAGCACATGTGATGGATGCTGGCGGGTGGGGTGTCCCTAGGGCCTTCCCACAGGGAGGGCAGTGCATTTCCACCCTGGGTGGGGCCTGGCTGAATGTCTGTTGCATCCTCAGCTGACGGGTTGGGGCAGGGATGGGCTCCCAGCTGTCCAGGTTTCTGACAGGGGTGGGGATTCACCATGTTGACTCTAGGAATCTCCTCTGGCTTGCCATGAATCCTGCCTGGGTCACCTCAATGGGAAATGGAAGCAAGTGGGGTACAGGGGCAGGCAAAATAGGGTGCTCAGGAGGGAAGGGGGGGTCTGCCGTGGGAGCAGCAAGAAGGTCTCGAGTAGACCATCGAAGGAAGACATGGAACTCAGTGACCGCGGACCAGCCTGCAGGGGCAGAGGAGCACAGTGGTCTCCCTCAGGTACTACTGTCAATCTACTTGGTAAGGACTCATCGGAAGGTCTAACGTGTGGTGCAGTTACTCAGCTTACCAAGTATTTTCTGAGCCCAATCTGTTACAGAGTAGATCAAAAATGTCTCTGACAGATCCCGTGTTTGGAAGGTAATTGTGCCCATCGGTGGACTCATTCGTCCTTGCCTGGGCTCGTGGCTGAATGAGCCATGCCGTGAGGAGGCGGCACCTCACCGAAGGGGTGGATCTCTAGGGGTGCGGCCCAGAAGGGTACACGATTGTCCTCGTGTTCCCCCTGCCTTCCCTGCTTCCTGGCTACTGCGCCGTGAACAGCTACCCTACACACCTTGCCTCTGTGCCACTTCTGCTGGCCAACCATGGACTAAGACCTCTGAAGCCGTGAGCTAAACAAAACTTCTCCTCCCGGAAGGAGGAGGTGTCGGGTATTGCGTCCCAGTGACAGGAAAGTGACTCAGAAACGTATTGTGTGTCTGGTCCTGGACAGTCCTAGTCGCCCTGGATGAGGCTGCACATGGCTCCAAGGCTCTGATGTCTGCTGTGGACCCTGAGTGACCAAGCCTGACAGAATCTGAGCACATTGCAGAGTTCTCCGTGGGGCATCAGCCTCTTGGAGGAGCCCTGCCACTCAGGAATGAATGTGATGGGGTGCACCTGGAACTCGGGACATCAGGACGCTACACAAGAAACATCAATATGTTATCAGTCTTTTCCATCCAGGTGGCTCCTTGCCCCTGTCTGAGTTAGGAACAGTTCGCAACTGATTCAAAAAGCTGAAACCAAGCAGAAAAATAAATGCAAAAAAAAAAAAAAAAAAGACCAAACGAAAAGGTATTGTTTTCACATCATACAATCTCATTTCTCTTCCTTGGCTTGCTTCAGTGTTCCCACTTCAACCTCAGATTTTAGTCAAACATGGGGGCATGGACAAAGGGGGGACTTTCAACACATGGACAGGAAAGAATATTTTTAACACATACTCCACCTGCCTTTCGGTTTAAACCACCAGGAAAATAAAGATTTTGCAACCACTTGTCGAGCACATATGAAAAAACTGCAGCACCTGGAGTAGGCTGAGATCTTAGATCTTTGACAGAGTTAGGAAAATGTCACTTTTAGTTTGATTTTTATGTGCAACAATTTCTTTTCTGGTACTGAGGACTGAGCCCCTTTTATACGGAGATGAGTCTCCAGCCTCCTTGTTTTGAGGCAGGGTCTCGCTACATCACTAGGCTGCAGGTTGGGCTCAAACTTGCTACCCTGTCAGAATGTTTACCTTCAACTCTGCAGGTGCCTTGGGCTTCTCAGATTCCCAGGTGCCCTTGTGAACACAAAGGTCTCTGCTCAGCTGGAGGCAGCATTCTTCTGTCTGTGCCTGGGTCAGATTTTAGGTGCCAACTTGGGGAAGCTTTGGGAAGGCTCCCACGCCTCATGCCCCCCAGCCCCGGCTCCTCATTGACCAAGCACTGCCCTGGCCAACGGTGCCCAGCCCCCTGCAGGGAGCTCCTTCCCTCACCTCTCTGTGTGCCTTGTGGGTGTTGTCAAGAGTGAGCAGCTCTCCTGGAAGAAATCCCACTGAGACATTTAAAAAAGAAGAATGAGGCATCCTCACACGGGAGCTGTCTGCGCACAGTGCGCGTGTCCTTCAGCTTCCGGGACAAGGCCTTGGGGCATGGTCAACACGGCAAGAGCAGGTGTGGTTTCCTAGGCCACAGTTGCTCAGAGGCAGAGGGCGTCCAGGAGGGATGTGTAGGTCTCGGGATGCTCTGATTCACAGGTAACCAGTCAGCCCTAAAGAATCAACCATATGCACCCCAAGACTTTACACCCCAGGAAGGCCCTTCGTGTGTCTGCCTCTATGTGCAGACTGGTAGGAGCGAGAGGAAGCTGGGGTTTGGGGCACAGAGGGCAGGTGTGCACCCTACTCGCTTGCTGACACAGAGATGACCATGCTCACCTCAAGGCAGCAGAGGCAGTACCTCAGCCCTTAGACACTGTGCCAGCTGCACCCACCTCGGCACACTCCGTGTACCTTTCGAGTTCTCTTTTAAAGGGAAGACGGCATTTTGAGAGTTCAACCATTAGGCCATCTTCAGCAGAATTTGTCCCAGCTAGTTTCTTTCACCAGACTGTAGCTCCACGAACCAGAGGGAGAACATGCCAACCCCTGGTGTGGCCCCAGTCTGAGGAGGAAAAGCTGCTAACCAGGGTTTTGGGATGAAGAAACAAAACCCCAAAGCAGGATTTTTTTCCCCCCAAAAGAACATACAAGGTCAATGGTAACAGGAAGAAAAATACTGGTCTCTCGGCTCCTATGTGTCCTCTTGAGCCTCGGAGGACGACACCATGGCCAGAGAAGGCCTGGGGCCCAAGCCTGGGTTTCCTGCTGGATGGCCTCTCTACAGCTCCCAGTTAGCAAACAGAAAATGAGAGAGATACAGAGGGAGGGAGGGAGGGAGAGAGAGAGAGAACACAGAGGAGAGGAGATTTGTAGTTGATGACTCTCGGACAATTCATTAATACTAAAACTTTGGGCTAGGGCTAGAGCTCAGTATTTAGAGCTCCTATCTAGCATGCCCAATGCACTCGGTTCAACTCCCCCGCACCACATAAAGATCAGCTGGGCACAGTGGTGTGCCTGTAATCCCAGCACTTAGGAGGCTGAGGCAGGAGAATTGCCATGAGTCTGGGGCTAGCCTGGGCTACATAATGAGTTCAGGATCAGCCTGGATACAAAGGGAAATCCTGTCTTTAAAAAAAGAATTAAACTTTAAACTCCTCTTAGTCAATTTCACCTACACTGACAAAAGTAAACTGTAAGCACGTACAATGACTTTCAGACATTCCATTACAACAACATATGTATTTTTTAAAAGGCCAGAATGAAAATTAATGATTTTGTCTGGTTAAGGTGGCTTTGGAAATGTGTAACTTTCCCAAATTGAATCTAAACCATCATCGCTTTCCAAATAGCACCATTAAATTCCCTTCTCCGTCGCGAATCCAGTGTCTGGTTTCATCCTCCTCGTGGACTGTTGTGATTCCCCTTCTACAGTGACGCGTCCCAATTCCCCCGGTGCTGGCCGTCTACCTCTCAGCAGAAGCCTGACCCTGCTTGGCCTTGGCTGCCCGTCACCCGGTTCCCACCATGTTTCCCACCACAGGTCATGTTTGGGAGAATGAAAAAGGAAGCTTTCACTGTGCCATTTTCCTGTGTGTACATGAACACGAGAAGCAGATTCACGAGGACTCGACACAGGCAGGACACCCCTTCCACAGAGCTGTTTGCCTGGAGTTGGTGACGGGCGTCCTGCTGTGGAGTCAGCAGGTGAAGGATCAGGAGAGCCAGTCTCTCAGGGGCGCCAACCCCGGAAGACCTGAGGGGACCTGCATCTTCCCATTCTGTGCCCTTGAAAACGCAGCCACTGCCTTGGGTGTGTCTGAGGACACTGCTGTGTCAGGCAGGGCTGTTCTGAAGGCGCATGGAGGTATGGGGGCCCCTGTCGTTCTTACACTGTCAACCCACTCTGGGAAAGGGGGAGCCTCCCAAAGCTTTTTTTTTTTAACTTCAGGAATTTGGCACACTGGCTTGAGTTACGAATCCTAAGACAAGAACTCCTCATTTGATTCTCCTTAAACCTAGAGGATTATTGACTCCCAGAATATCTTACAGTGATTCTTACCCCACCTGTATGTTTTGTGGTTAGTCACTGGTGGCACATTTTTACTCATTTAGAAAACACTTTCCGTCTCCTACTCTGCTCTGGACACCAGGCAGAAAGGAAAGCAAGAGAAGGCACCATCCTGACTCCAAGGCCACCCAAGTCTGAGGAGCACACATCAGAAACAAAGAAAAGGAAACATAAATACTTGGTTTTATGACTTCTTTTGTGGAAGTCTGCTGCCTTGAGATGGAGACACCAGTGGGCTGAAGGGTGCAGACGGCCTGTGCAGTCACAGGGTGGGGCAGCGACCATTCCAGCTCCACTCTGGAGCTGCCCTAGGGACTGGGATACCCGCATCCATATCAGGTGCTCATTTTGTTACCGCTAATAATGAAGAGTGGCTCACTGTGTCTGTGGGGATGCTGGCCCAGAGACAGACAGACAGAAGACTGCGCAGCAATGACTCCATGGGGTCCTCCCACCCTCTCAGCCAGGATGTGAGCCCTACCTGCTCCCACAAAAGCCACAGTAGAGCGAGGAACCCAGTGATCTGGGTATCCACCTGCCAGGACCTTTTCCGTACTTGTAACAATGATCCTGTCAGCAGGGGCCTGGGCACCTCAAGCAGACACGTCCTGTAGACACCAGCAGCTGGGGGCACACACAGGGGGCTGCTAGGAACCCTCCCAAGGCCTAGAGTGGGGGCACATGCCTGGTGCTGTGAAGTATGTGCTTCCACAGGGTTTCTGTTTCATCTGTCATAGGGTATATTTCATGTCACCCACATTTTGACTAATGATCCTTTTTATTTTCATTTTTCATTAATGCTCTTGTAAAAACTTCATCTATTTTTCTTTGTGTGAGGGGCTGTGTCACAGAGCCCTATTCTTTGCATGAGGGGAAAGCCACGGCCCTAGAACAGTGGTTTCTGTGCGTCTTCTTCACAAGGCAGGAGGACTACTGAGGAGAGCCACCTGAGCAGAGGTGCCCCTGGGTGGACACGCTGGTGACTCTCCAGCCACAGCCCTGGACTCCCCACCATGAGGAGTCATCAAAGATGGCTTCTTCTCACCTGTAGCACAGGATCTAGGTGACATCAGACAGGTGACCAAGGACCTTACTTCCAGGGTCGTTCACCATGCATTGTGCCCACCTCCCACAGGCGAGGAGGGGAAGAAACAAGGTGGGGCAGCACCCCCTCCCCCCAGTCCAGGCTGTGCAAAGGAAAAGAGGGACTTTGTCTCCAGTGCTCAGAGGTGTGCACACCTTATAATTTAATTTTACATATGTATAAAGGGAGGGAGAGTGGAGATGTGGCCCAGGCTGGACTCAAACACCCTGGCTCTCATGGTCCTCCTGCTCCTAAGTAGCCAGGAGTACAGTTGTGAACTCCCACACCCAGTCAGATGTCACCTACACTGCACCAAGTGTCACAGGGAAAAATATTAAAAGTATCCGATTTGGTAAATGTAATCAGAATTGTCCAATATGCCAATGCTTCTAAAAAGCTGCATTTCTTGTTTGGTAGAGAAGTATTTTAAATTTTTCCTGGTGCTCTCTGTGAGCTACTCCTGTGCAGCTACCTGACCGGGCTCAGGGAGGCTCAGCATTGTTTCTGGGAAAGTGTCACTTCTGCCTGTGTCTGTGAGGCGCGTGAGCCAAGTGCTATGCCAACTTCGATCGTGGAGGAGGTGAGCTGAAAAACCCTGGTGAACACGGAGATGAGACGTGGATCACAGTGAAAGACACGCTGCCGCTGCTGCCCTCAAGTCTGCCCCCCGCTGCAAGTTCACTCGCCCACTGCCCTTTCCACTCTCCAGAGCTGTTCTGAAACCCCTTTCTCCTAGTGTCTTCATGAGGTGGGATTTTTACAAAAATAGTGAATGCTGTGGCCTCAGAGTTCTGCACTGCAGGTGCTCTCAGCAATGAGGAATTGTCACACAGACAGGGCCATGCCCTGGCTACCCGGCCTCAATGCCATGTCAAGTAGCTAGTTGGTTAGTTAGTTAGTTATTGTGGTACTGAGGATTGAGCCCAGGCCCTTGACTCTGAGCTACATCTGCAGTACTACAACCATCTCCATATTAGCAAAGAAAGAAAAACCCAAATATTTCAGTAGGTGGAGGAAAAGTATCTCACAAAATTCAACAACCACTCATGGCTTAAAATCTGTGTCTGATGGTTCTGAGGATCAAGCCCAAGGCTGAGCTACATATACAGCCCAGTTTCATGTCTGACTTTGAGCCCGGGTCTAGCTGTTCAATGGGTAATGGCCTGGGCTGGGCTTGAACTTGTGGTTCTGCCTTGGCCTCCCAGAGTGCTGAAATGATTTAGCTGCTGAAATGTCACTTGGAAATGCACACCTGGAAAAAAAAAACCTACTTGACCCCCCCCTCCCCGAGGGAGAGGCCACACGGCCCACTGTGGCCCCTCCCGCCTGTCCTTGTGTCCCACAGGACTGGTGAGTCAGCAATCCTGAATAAAGAGCCTGAGAAGGAACGGAAAAAGCCCCTGCATTGCAGAGCTCCAGGGTCCAACTAGCTAGCTGGGAATCACAGACCTGCCACCACCACAGACAGTGTCACCAAGGCCAGGCCTCCCTCACCTGCCTGCTCCTCAAATAAACACTCTTTCCAGAAAAAAGGGGCCAGAGCTGCTGTTTTTCTCCTTTATTTACTGAGTTCCAAGTTCCAGCAGTCTTATTCTTTAGTCCTTGAGGAAGTAATACACGCTCACCCTTAAAACGCTGTAAGTCGTCGATAATCCATTATTACAGTAAGCCGTTCCCGCTCACAGTAATTATCTAATAACCCCTTATAAAGGACCGTGGCTTCCTAATCTGTTTATAATTATCATTTCAATGATCCTGCACATTACTGTCTGACCTTCAGCAACTCTGACCTGGTCTTAATTAGCTCTAATATCAAATCATCACTACATAAGAAACTAGCCATGACCAAATGAATAAACCCCAGGTACAGCTAATTTCTGGAGCAATTATCTTTTCATGTAGGGAGATTTAAACGATTATCTGCACAATTTCACACAGTTTTATGTAATTCTGCGACATTATAAATTCTGTTTTAAATCATATTTCAAAGGCAGGGCTTCCTGGCCCGGCTTGTCTAGTATTCTGGAGAACTTGGCTACAACACCATCGTCACTATTTCCAATTATAAGCAAATCACAAAAACACAGGAGTTCCAAGCCAATATGGTACACTCCAACACATAACTGCATAATCAGGCTACCTAGGAGCGAGGACCAAACCACTGTGTCACCAAGGGAAAGGCAACATTACGCAGAGATCCTGATAATACGATCAGCACCCCACAGAGATGAGAACGCCTGCAGCGTCCATAGTCGGCCTATGGCCGGGATCTGGAATGTGCCCTGAAAGCCTAGTGTATTTGGACGTTGCATGCTGTGTATGGATTCCGTGTGTTGTTGGGAGGTGGAGCCTGGCTGGAAGGGGCGGATCCCTGAGGAAGGGATGGCCCCGGCGGAGGCCCACGCCCTGGTCCTTCCTCTTGCGATGCCTTGAGCAGCTGTTTTCCACCACCACCGTCAGCTGCCCATGAATGGACTGAGGCCTCCTGAAACTGTGAGCTAAATAAATCTTTCCTCCTCTAAGTTGTGGGCGCTGAGCGCCATGTCCCAGCAAAGCCAGCAGGTGTCTTGACCACATTAAGCAAGTCCAGAGGGGATGCTACCAAGAAAGCAACTGCAGCTCCGGCTGAACTTGACCTTGAACCTGAGAGCTGCAGGCATGTTCTCGCATTTGTAAACACCCACCTTCCAGGTAGCTGGCGCTACAGCAGTGTCCCGGGATATCCCCGCACCCCTGAGGCCCTCTCAGTACACATTCGGGAGGCGTACACACACACACACACACACACACACACACACACACACACCCCCGCAATCTCACAGAAATGCCATGGGCGAAAGTGAGACCTTGGGAAGAAACACAATTGGGAAATATCCACTTAGCTCGTCTCTGTTGTCAACTTTGGAAGAAAATGACTGAAAGGAGATATTTCAGCAAGAATATTTACTGTTTCCTCTTTAGGGCACAATTTACCGTGTGGCCCTCTCAATGTTTGTAGGCAAAGTTCTTGTCACTGTGAACACTTCATCCCAGAAACCAAAAGTCAGGTCCCTAACCACAGCCACACACAGCCCCCAGGAAAGGAGACTGATCGGAATCATTTGACAGAGGCCCCATGGATGTCCTCCAGAATGCCACAGGCTGCCACATGCTACGAGCTGCCACCAGACCTGCTGGAGTCCTCGGAGAAACACACACCTGGCTCCTGTCCTTTCTCAGAGGGATTGTTCACAGAAATGAGGAGGTGGCCAGGGAGCCTGGTTCTTAACAAATAACAGACAATTTGGGATGACTTACACTGATAAATATTTTAAATGGCTATTCTTTAAGGCTGTTGGAATTAAAATACAGATCTAAAGACAAAAGATGGTTGTTAAAAACGCATCCTTGGGTGCTGGTAGAACCTTCATCTGGGCTTTCGAGGTGGATCAGTGACATTTCTGTTTCTAGGAAAAGACACCCAATACACACAATCTACATGGAAAGAGGGGTGTTTTGGTCCCTGGTTTCCCGTGGGTCCACAGCAGGCAGGATCCGAGACAGAGGCATCCTGGGGGAGGGCCTGGCGGAGGCTGGCTGCTTGGCACAGGGTAGCCAGGAAGCTGAGAGAGGAGAGCGGAGCTGGGGACAAGAACACACCCCTCCTGGTCCTATTCTGGCAACTACCTCCACCAGCCCCCCACCCCACCCCTCACAGCTCAGGCACCAGTGAACCTCCTGTGGACAGATCCACTGGTGAGCACAGTGCCCAAGATCCAGTCACTTCCCACACACAGGGGACTTCGGGGACATGTGAGACCCAAACCGTAACACAGGATGATGGAAGGGTTTTACCCAAGCAGTGGACTCATGACAGTGACCCCACAGTCACCCTCGGGGTAGAACCATGGCCCCGACTCAGGAGCAACTTGCAAGGTTGGACCCCTCCTGGTCCAAGTCCCCCTCCCTAAGGTCCCAGCAGAGCTCAAGTGCCACACTGTGCCTGGGTGATGGCCCCACCAGAACCTCCTCTAGCATATACCCGAGAGGTCTCAGAAATGTCATCTATTTGCTTTTAAGATTAAAATATTCTTAATTGCTGTGGGTATAGCTCAGTGTCAGAGTGCTTGCCTTACGTGTTTAAGGCCCCGGGTTCAAGCTCCACCATCATTAAAAAAAAAAAAAAAGATTAAAACATTTTAAGTGAGTGGAGAAAGACGCAATTGCAAGGGGTGAGGTCCTGACATAACTCCACGCCTTTCCGAGGTTCTTACAGTGCATGTCTGCCTCTCGTGGGCAGGTTTGGAAATGAGGGGACGCCTACCCAAGGAGTCCCCGGTGTGCAGAAGCCTGAGCTCCCCTCCCCATGGCTTCCTGGTCCCCTGGAAAACGTTCGAGTCTGTGGCGTGCGCACCTCCTTCTGGCTGCAGAGCTGAGCATTGCAGGGACCCTGCCTGCGACTTCTCTCCTTCAAAGAAAGCCCTCAGGCCTACATCCTCCCTTTTTTAATCACTAAAGCTCCTCAAGATAGGTCTCCTATTATATGCAGAGTCTGACATTTGGTTTTAATTCATTTCTTTATATATATGACTTAATGAAGACGGCTGCAGCCATGAACTCTGTAATTCCCTTCCTCCCAGGAAGGCTCTGTCAGCTGTGCTTTTAGGGGACACAGTGAAGCAGGAACCCTGTGCCCCTTCATTCAGCAGAACCCCCGCTGCGGTGCGGTTCCCGGCGCTCTGTTCATCCAGGAGCTGTGTGGAATGAGCAAAGGGCTCTGCTCTGTCATGTCACCGACTCAGCTTGGTTGTGCCCCTGCCTTATTTATTTATTTATTTATTTACTTATTTATTTGAGACAGAATCTTGCTCTGTAGTCTGGGCTGATCCTGAATCCACATGTAGCCCAGGCTGGCCTTCAGCTCACAGCAATCCTCCTGCCTCAGCCTCCCCAGTACTGGGGTTACAGGTGAGCTCCACCACACCCAGCTCCTACATTAATTTTTTTCTCCTGCTTCTCTGAATTTGCTTCACGGAGCTTTGCGCATAAGAAGGAAGATCCAACTTGGTAACAAGCAGTGGTCCTTTCTGAAAGGCTTAAGTTGTGGATTTTAACACTCATGTACAAAACACAGAGATAAAGCGCGGTGGATTTCCAAATCAGCAGACAAGGTATTTCCGAGTCCCAGAGAGCCCCACTCATCCACCTTCCAAGTCCTGACCCCGCCTTCCCCAGCAAGTGACAACACGGCTCTGACATCCAGTGCCGACTCATGGTCAACATGTTCTAAAATCTTACAGACGTGGGATGTACTGGCATGTTTGTGGTTCCTTGTGCCCGACATTTTGTTTAGGGGATTTGATCTTTTTGGGATTTTTAATAGCTGTAGTTCTCTCCATTTGAGCAAAAACAAGATTCCATGGTAGAAATAAATATGCAAATAGTTTCTCAGAAACAACTGCATCAGTCACCCTCCCGTGACATCACCTTCAAGGCCCTCCACCCCCCATTGCTGTTCACTAGCATCCCTCATTCTTACCTACTAGGGCAGCTGTGTGCGCTCTCTCACCAGTATTTTGATCCGCATTTTCTGGTGGCCAGAGATACCAATTACCTCTTCTATCATTGTTTTTCTATTTAAAAAAAGAAGCACATTTAGATATATTTGTCTGTGAATAGCCATCCAAGGTCTTTAGCTGTTTTACCCAATTTTAAAAATAATTTCTGAGATCTTTCTACATTTGGACTTGTTTGTCCATCATATATTCAAAAAACACCAACTCCTGGTCTGTGACTGCCTTTTACAGTTCCCTGACAGTGACATGGATGAAAGGAAAGCCCTGAGTGGCATAAAGCAAACACCTCTGTTTCCTTGCTGCTTAGTGCATTTTCCAAATCACTGGAGTCTCATTTTGTGTTTTTTTTTCTCATCCTAGGATCATGGAACTATTCTTTTTTCTTTTAAAAGGTTAATTCCTTGGCTTCTTCTATTTAGATCGACAATCCACCTACAATAAACACATTGCTCTGCTTCTGTTCACACTGCAAGAGGCCCGCCGTCACCGGTGGCTGTGACTCCATTTACAAGGAGGCGCCGCGCTGTCCTCTGGGCCCTCCATTGTGAGCGGAGCACAGCCCCAGCCTGGGTCTTGGTTGTCTTTCTGTTGTCCCATAACCTTCATTGCTATCATTTAAAAATGAGTCTTGACATTCAGTTAGAGGATTATCCCCCCTATTTCACACTTTGAGACCAGTGTGTCTACTTTTGGCCCTTTAAATTCATATAAATTTCATAATATTGAATCTTCAAATCGTAGACATGATATATCCTTTCCTTAGGTCTGTAAGCTATAGTGAAAATATTTTGATTCATTTTTTGATAATTTATTCTGTACTTCTTGCTATCTATTTCACAAATTTTATATATAAAATGTTGCATATAGTAACCACTTACTAGCAACACTGCAAAAAATTTTTAATCAACATGACAGATTTTCTATTGACTTACTTATACTCTGGAATGTTATGGAATTCTCTCCAGAAAAAGGTAAGTTATCTAACACTTCTATAGTTTCTTCATACTCAGTTCTGAGTAATCAAAAAAATTATGAGCCTTCTCAGGAAAGAGTAGAAAATTATTAGAAAACATTAAGAAAACTAACCACAGAAGATTCAGCTATAGAGGCCTTACATGAAGGCTTTGAAATAACCATGATTAAGACATTTAAGAAAATGGATTTCAGAGGACTGGGATTTACAAAGGCAAAATAAATATTATAAAATTAAAATTACAATTTCTAAAACTGTAAACTTGAAAGATGTGGTTCACAGTAAAATGAGAGCCTAGGCAATTTAGCAACTTTATGAGAATCTGTCTCAAAAAAAAAATTAAAAAGAAAGAAAGGCCAGGGATACAGCTCAAGACAAGGGCCCTGGGCTCGGAGCCCAGCGCCACAAGACGCAGCAAAACAAAAACAAGTGAAACGAACGCACGGGAAGAGAAGTTCGGTCAGCCAGAAGGTCACGAGACACCCAGACTGAAGACGGAGAGGGGCACAGAAACAGCAGCTTACGACAAGGCGGACCGGCGTGCGCGAGGACGAGGAGCTGGGCGCTGGAGGACGTCGACGCGCTGACAGGAGGACGGCGCTGCGGAACGTGGACGCGCTGACGTGAGGGCGGGGCTGGAGGACGTCGACGCGCTGACGTGAGGGCGCTGGGGGGCGTCCACGCGCTGACGTGAGGCGGGGCTGGAGGACGTCGACGCGCTGACACGAGGAGGGCGCTGCGGGACGTGGACGCGCTGACGTGAGGCGGGGCTGGAGGACGTCGACGCGCTGACGTGAGGGCGCTGGGGGGCGTCCACGCGCTGACGTGAGGTGGGGCTGGAGGACGTCGACGACGCGCTGACACGAGGAGGGCGCTGCGGGACGTGGACGCGCTGACGTGAGGCGGGGC